>JAECUM010010156.1:0-87500 GCA_016617855.1 Megalonaias nervosa
TCTTTAAGGTTCTGGCACCATAACAGAAGCAATAATTTGGTCTGTTTTGAAAAGAGTAACTGACTTGGGTACATGTATATCCTGACCATTTTCTATGGAAAAGAGTTGAATCTGTTTACAGAGATCCAAGCCTGGTCAATCAATATGAACATCATATAATACATTTCTAAGTCTCAAGACATTTAATTCTAAAATTCACAATTTTCAGCAGTTTAGATAAATATCTTTTATCAAATAGAAATTAAAATATAAATAAGCTGATGAAACACATTCTGATGCCAAACTGTCTAAGCAATAATATCTATGAAATTTTGTTTTTTCTAGAATTGTTTTATGGAGCTAAAAACTTGTTATATTATACCTTATGCACACAAGTAACATGCTTTCTCTATATCCACTTATTTAAAGATTGTAAGTACCAATTTAAACTTGTGGAGGGCATCTTAATTAAAAAACAAGATCCTGGGTGGAGCTTTTGGTCAAAAGTTTTGACATAATTATTTCAGTTCATTTAAGTTAAATATTTAAAAATAAACCCAAAGTGCAAATAAAATTGGTCTTTACAAATGAAATAAATGGTTTATTAGTTGACATGTATTCTAACTAAATCAACAACATCAATGAAGCTTCATGTTTTGATGAGTATGGCAAATGAATCCCTGTGTTTGGACATTACATTTGTCACCTATATCATCAGATTGACACTCAATGTTAGATCACAATGCCTGTAAGATAAATTGTACTCTGGAACAAAATAAACTGGATCAAATGCAACCAAACATGATTTAATTTGGCTCAACATACATAAAAAAGAATGTCATTACACAGATCCCACTTCTGTCATCTCTTCAGGTGCCTCGGGTAGCAGAGTGGTCTAAGGCACTTGCCGTTACTCATCACTGTTATCTTGTCTCTTTCCATGTGGTTTCAAATCTCAGGCACGGTTAATGTGGGTAGGTGAGAAAGCTAGCTTCCCATGGGTTGATGGTTCTTACCAGGATTTCTCTGGGTTCTTCCTCCACCAGTTATACTGGCCACCATGTATAGTCTATCATGTGCTAGGAAATGGTGTTAAACCAATAAGAACTGTCATCTCTTCAATGTAATACAACACTAACTGTCAATCATCTGTTATTGCATCCCACTTACTGTAATTCCTGACAAAATAACTGCTACTTTTTCTCTTACTTTTCCTGGTGGTCTGCTAACCAGTGAGGACTGTTACTGTCCCGTATTTCACAGAATGCAGCATTGAAGCCCAAACAGAAAAGAAAACGTTTACTGAATCCAGCTCTTGGATTTGTGTTGGATGAAGGAACAAACAGGCATGTTCTGGCAAGGTCACCTGCACTAAAATTTCCAGTCAAATGATTCAAATGTGACAATTTCCAGAAAATGCATCATAACCTATGCTACATATATTGTGTCAATCTAGTGCCTAAAATAACAGAACAGTCTTGGTGCAGGATTTCATCAAAAGTATAGACAAATTCCGCAAAACTAAAAGGAACTTAATTAGATAGTGCTTCTGTTAGGTCAGATATTACAGTGATTGTACAACCTATGCTGGATATGTTGTCCCAATTTAGGCCCAAACAAAATAGTCCTGGTGCATATGAATGTGTATCTAATGCACTGGATTTTATCAAAAATAGAGACAAATTCAGGAAATATAAAAGGAACTTAATCAGGATAGTGCTGCTTCAAGGCCACATATTATAGTGATTGTACATGTATAGGCACTTAAGCCTAAAAGATGTTTTCATCTGATTGCAATGAAATCTGAATGGATGCAACAGAGTGCCTCCAAAACTCAACTATAGTAGAATAGGTCTAATGATGTGTTCCTAACCCAACCATGGTTTATGAAATTCAATTTGGCTAAGTACTGGACATACTCAATCATATTCTCCACTTTGCAGCGAAGGAAATAAAACAGTTGCTATGAAGACCAGCAAAAATACAACTCTGACAAAATATGTCATACAATTTATCAAAACTTAGCCTTGTACAACATCATGTACCAACAGTTTTGGAGATGTCAAAATACTATACGATCTGTACAAATAGTAACCTTTAAATAGCATCCAACTGGTCTCACTGGACATTCTGCATCCCCCCCCACAAACTTCCTATAAAAAAGTGACGTGTATAAAAATCACCTGTTATCTGCAGTCAGCAACCAGGTATTTCTTAAGCAAATAATGGTTTCAAACTGCTTTAAGAATTCACTTGAACATGTCAACAGTGACCACTCAGTGTCTGCAAACTAAACTTTTTCACCACCAGAATGGCATTGTTAAAGGCTCATCATGTGAATCAATGTGTAAACATTTCTCACTGTAATCCAGTTGCACTGTCAACGGAATTCAAAAGTATCAACAAGTCAAATTCGAAAGCAAGGCCATTTTGGGGCCCAGAGGGTTGAGCAGTCTAAGGTGCTCTGCTCTACAGATCAATGACATTTCACCTCTGTCTCCATGGTTTCAAGCCTCAGTTCTGCCAACATGGGTATGTGAGAAAGCTTGCCAGTAGCTTCCCATGGTTCTCCCCGAGTTCTTCATCCACCAAATATACTGGCTGCCATATAGAGCCTATCATATGCTGAAATGTGACATTCAAGCCGTAAAACACACAACACAAAAAGCTGTTTTTTGCATTGTAGAAACGGTCAAAGCAACTTGTTTACTGGATGGTGGGCATAGCAGCTGTTTTTGTCACAGCAGAAATGGGAGTCACCTATTATGCCAGTGTAACAGGTATAGTTCAATTCCTTCATCTGTGTACCTGTGAATTAAAGCTACTCATTATTGCTGATGAAAAGATTACATCTTGGAAGAGAGATATGTCCATTTTCATTCCAGTCATGAGTTATTCAATATTTCAACTTCACAAACATGTCGATAAAGGCAGACAAAGTTCCAGGTTAGGTATACTAACAATAGCCACATAAGGCTTCTTTTCATTTCCTATACATAACAAACCTCTCACATAAGCTGTCTTTTGGTCTCACCAAGATGAGCAACTGGCTAATCCAGATATTATCTTTAGTACAGACAGCTATTTCTGAGCCTAATTACTACAAGTGGGCTCCCCACCCCAAAATCAGTCCTCTGTTTTAGTCATTGGTAAACTGTCAATTTGCAGTGAAATTTTGAGTTTTGTCATTGTGTAAAAAACAAAGATCATTGATGTTTTAAAGAATCAGTGACAATGTAATTGAAAGACGAGAAGATTTTATTTTCTGGGATATACTTTTGAACCAGAATGCATTTTTATTTTACCTCATGATAACATTTGTTTCAACTAAGGTAATGGACATAATAAGTTTCTTTTTACAACAAATTTGAGCAAGCCAGAATTTTTTTAAAAATCTCAGACCTCTCCCCCACCACATAGCAGCCCCACCCCCACCCCCACCCCCACCCCAAAAATGGTTTAAAGTGAGCATGATACAGCAATCTTTGTAATGTAAGCTATGGGAGAAAATAACATGTGTTTACATGTACATCTATGTAATGAATATTGAGTATGGTACATGTACTTTTGTTGTTCAAAAACCAAGTCTAAAAGATGAATGTGTGCAGAGGTCACTAGAGTACAAAGGTCAGTTTGGGCTTCTCTCATTTAGGACCATAATTTACAGGTTTCACTGTATTTATGTCAAATACCACAAGAATGTACTGGAGATTTGACTACTCTCTGCAGCTCAAATTACCCAAGGTCTGAAACAAACCAATGGCTGGGTCTTTTGAAAACTTGAGTGTTTTGGAAATGGCTACCCCAGTAACTACATGTACAGCCCTTTAACTGTAGAAACCAAGCAATCTCTCTCTCCAAAAAGAAATACAAAAAGTCTTCAACTCTGCTCATCGACAGGAACTAGGATTAACACATTTCTTACTGCATCAACAGAGACCACTCTGGTGGCCTAGTCGTTAGAGCGTCCTCCTTGGATGCGGGAGGTTGTGGGTTCGATCCCAGGCGGAGTCATACCAAAGTCTTAAAAAAATGGTACTAACAGCTGCCTCGCTTGGCTCTCAGCATCATGAGGTTAGTGTTAGGACTGGTCAGCCTGGTGTCAGGATAATGTGACTGGGTGGAACATCATGCAACATGTCTGCGGCATGATGCCCCAGTGCTAGACATCACTATAAACTGCCACACTGCAGACATTGTAGCAATATGACTGAAAAATTGTTAAAGCTACGTTAAAAATCCAAATTACACACACACACACTGCATCAACAGAAAAAAATTCTCCACTTGGTGTCCTAGACCTTAAATGTGGAGTGTTTCCTGGTCTGAACGATGCACTTGACAACACAGCTCAAAAACTTGCCTTTTGGACAGATTGCTTGAGATGACCAAGTGTGAAGGTGGTGGATCTGCAGGCTCTTTTGTAGCAAAAGAGACTCTATATTGCAAAAGAAAGTCACTCCTCTGTGGCAATATCCCAAGCTGGGCTATCATTAGGTTGAAAATATCACTGAACCGTAATCACTGGAGTTACAGTCAAGCTATCGCAATGAGCTGAGCACTGGAGAACCTGAACCTGTGGAGAATAATCCTCAATGGTGGGAAGTTGCAAACAATCAATCCCACTTCAGGCTGAAGGTTTCCAGCTCTCTCATGCAAGACTGGAGAATTGTAAACAGAAGCTTGTTGTTTACCTTTGTGAACTAGTCCACCATCCCATCTAAACAGGAACTCTGCTACAGATTGGCACAGAGACCCTAATATGTTGACAACCTTGCCTCTCCTGGATATACTGTCTGTAAAAACTCTTCTTCTTGCAGGAATACAACCGAGGTTGTCTAACAAAGGAGGTTCCAAATTCCATCCACACAAACAGAAGGGACATGTGTGCCACCTTGTCAACCATACTGTCAGAGAAAACCAACACACAGGGACTCCTTACTTTGCTGGTGCACCTCTTTAAGGCTCAAAAATACTGCCATCATTTCCAAATTTTTTATATATTAGGTAGATTTTTTTTCTCCAAGACAAAGAACCCTAAAGAACTAGACCTTCCAGCTTTAAATGTGTACCCCATCCCAAATGTGATTCATCCATGATCAAATAGGCATGGGGTTAGGGGGCATGCATGTGGACTTAGAATCTGGTATCAATTTGCCCACAAACTGAAGTGGTGGTGGTGTAATCGTGATCCTAAAGAAAATCTGAGCAGTCAGTGGATCCCTGCATGGTTTCCAGTTCACCAGATGTACAGTATTCCTTGGAGAACTAAATCGGCAATAGAGTTCAAGATCCTATGAAAGCATAGATTCATGTGAGCCAACAATAAAGCCTTGCTTTTAGCACTCCCAAAAGGGCCAAGATTCTGTCCATTCTGTCCAGCAGGAAATGGATTAATGCCATTTGTGATAAACTTCATTCCCAGATTTACAAAATCCTGAGATGGAATTAGCTCTGATTTCTCTAGGTTTGGATTAAGTCCCAGCCAGGTCACTATGGACCAGCACCTGGACAGATCTTTCCTGAGAGACTCTAAAAGTTTGTTGAGGTTCAAGCAGTCATCAAAATACTGGAGAATTAGGAATCCCCACTGACCTTAAGTTGGCAATGACTACTGCACTTACTGGTACTCTGGTTAAGGCTCTTTGTGCTGAGGCTAGGCCAAACACACAACTGGGAAACTCAGGAGGAATAATTAGGATGCGAAGGTAACAGCCATCCATAAAGTTGTGTCTAGATCTGTAATGTAGAACTATTTTTTTTTTCTTCAGTTTTTGTGACCTTGACCTTTTACCTTTATTGACAAAGAAACTGATCAAGTTCTTCCTTACTTTGAGTGTAAGCCATCAAAAAAGTTAGATGACTGAAGACTGTAGACCACTGGAGTCTTTGTGCTGAAAACATTTTTCCTCTCCAGTCACAATGATCACAACCTTTGACTTTTAAAATTCAATATTGATCTTCATTACTCCAAGTTCAAGCCATCCAAAATGTCTGGTAACTGTAGCTGTTGGACAACTCAAGTTATTGTGTTCAAATAAATATGGTAACAGATAGTCTCACATCATAACACAATATGCTCTGCCTTATGGTGGAGGTATAAAACCCTCTGTTCCAAAAATTAGAGGACAAAAATAATTATAATGTTCAGAAAAACCTGGATATAGGAGGAAACATTTAGATATGAAGGTGCAAGCAATCCACAAAGTCGAGTCGAGATCTGTGATGTAGAACTATTGTTACTGTGCAGAAACCATTTTTATATTTTCAGTCAATGATCTTGACCATTGGACTTTTTTGACACAGACACTGATAGAGTTCTTCCTTACTTTAAGTGGCTGCTGTTGTTATGGATATAGATGGCAGGTATGGTCAATAATCTCATCATATTATTTAATAGTAATAATATGTATAAAATACCTCAATATAAGACAATCCCTTTTTAAATGGCGGGTATGGTCAATGATCTCTTCATGTTATTTATTATTAATATGTATAGAATACCTCAATATAAGACAATCCTTTTAAAATGGCGGGTATGGTCAATGATCTCTTCATATTATTTATTATTAATAATATGTATAAAATACCTCAATATAAGGCAGTCCCTTTTAAATGGCTGGTATGGTCAATGACCTCATCACATTATTTAATGGTAATAACATGTATAAATTACTTCAATATGAGGCAGTCCCATTTAAATGACAGGTATGGTCAATAATTTCACCACATTATTTAATATTTTTAATAATATGTATAAAATATCTCAATACAATAAAAACTTATGAGTGACCACATGCATCCATGTAATGCATGGATCAATTTTATTATATAAATGCTCTGTTGTGAGTGACCACCTGCTGAACATGACCAGTGACCATGATGTCTTGGCAAAATAATTTTTGACACTGCAATGTACAACTGAATTGCAAAATACTTTCAGATATACAATCCACATGTAAAGATTTTTCATATTTTCCCAAAGCCTAGTCAAAACCGTATTTACAGTCAATATTACAAATGAGCACTAATAATGTTAACACCTAGTACCTTAATAACACTGGAAGAACCTCCAACTAAAATGACAAATTTTAACGCAGGAGAAAATAATTATTATAACTGAAAGAAGCAAAAAAGAGCAGACCAATCACAAAATAGTGGTTTAAACATTGGTAAAACAAACTTAGGATGTTATTAAGGAAGAGGTGTAAATCAGAAACGATTTCATATGCTAATACATGTACATGTGATCTCATGTTTAATGTCAGAAGTATATCTTTATTGCTATATAATTTTTTTTTCCAGATGAAGGCATACCATATTTTAGCAAGATGTATTAATAAAGAATAGAATATATGTACAGTGATTGTGGTTATTGTACTTTAATAGTTCTGAAACTGGACCTTGGAAACTTGTAATTTTGTACAAACCTGTTATGAGAGACCACCTGTCTTGAGGGACCATTTTTTGTTGGCAGAGGAGACGGTCTCTCGTAACAGATTTTACTGTACAAGGCAATCCCTATCAAACGGCAGGTACCTCAATAGTGATGTCAAACCTGCTTAAGAAGATATCTATATTCTGAGCAATTACTTGGTTTTAAACAGGCATCTACTGGATATTCCTTGATCACACATGCAGAAGAAATGTGGAGATCCCTTGATCTCTGATAGAAGAAATGACCTTTTATTAAGCATTCACCTGTCTTTAAGGGTCTCTAGCTTCTATTCTGTCTAAGAGGTGACCTTTTAAACAGACTGGACTGTGGGAGTCCTGCTTCATCCTTTTAAAATTAGAGAAAGGTATGAAACAACCATACTTTACTCAATTTCAGGCCTTGCTCCAACGTTAAAGCCCTTCCATCTGAACTTGTTTATAATTTCCTTTAATACAGGCACTTCCAAATTTGAACATACTGTAGCCAAACAGAACTTTTTATTAAAAAAATTACCAGGTGATCTATTTCTAAATCTCTGCTTAATTTCACCATTTTGTAAGCTTTTTTCATGTTAATTCTTTCTTTGATGAATGGATGATTTTAATCACTGGAAAAGGTTGTAGTTGATAAGAACTGGATGTACTCTGCATTCATCAATACACTAAGCTGACATACCAGTAATGCTGACAAAAAAAGCTTCTCCAACTATACGGTGTAATGTATACCTTTGAAAAAGGAAGCTCAATGGTTAAAACAGATCATCCAATGAGTAACATTGTATTTGAAAAACATATCATTTCAAATTTGTGGACCACAGCACAGCTTCTCATTATTATAGATCGTACAAGAAGATGTAAACAGTTATACACCAGTCACAGACAAACATACCTGGGCAAATGAAAATAATATTTTATTTTTAAATTTACAAAACATGAAATACACATGTTCATTATATTTTATCTTGTATGTGGAAATGATTTGTTTTATACCTTATTCGGTACAGGTGTTGAGCATGAAATCTGCCTCTTTGTCTTAATCATCATTTGCACTGACTGGAAATCTAGCAACAGGTTTTCTGTCAAGCTGCTTTGTACCCAGAAACTTAATCACCCAGGAATAACTGATAATAATCACCTTAATCACTTCAGTAAAGATTCTATGGATCAAATTGTCCTTCATATAATGCTGGGATAATGCATTGCATGAGTTATTTAACAACTAGTGGAATAGGTATTGCTTTGATAGTGTGGTGACAGAAAACTTGAATGGCATTGATTTGAGTATAATGAACAGAGAGGTAGTGTATACGCTGATGGATAAACAAAACCCATAAAAAATTATAGTCAGTATTTATTCTTCATGCTATTGAGAATGACTGAATGTACATGTATATACATATAGTCATATAGTTCTCTTCATTTTCATTATCTCAAAATTGGTCCATGTGGATCTTGGAATCTGAAACATCTAAAAATGGTACCCACCAAAAGTTGTAAAATTTACTTAATACAAGTACTCCCAAATCTGAAATAAGCTGAAAAAGGGCACCTAAATTAAAATAAATATGGTAATTAGTTCTGTGGAAAGGCTGAAAAAGGCCACCTAAATTAAGTAAATATGGTACTTCCTTCTGTGAAAGACTGAAAAAGGTCACCTAAATTAAAGTAAATATGGTATTTCATTTTGTGAAAGGCTGAAAAAGGTCACCTAAATTAACGTAAATATGGTATTTCGTTCTGTGGAAAGGCTGAAAAAGGTCACCTAAATGGAAATAAATATGCTATTTCCTTCTCCGAATAGGCTGAAAAAGGATGCTTAAATTAAAGTAAATATGGTATTTCCTTACGTGAAAAGGCTGAAAAAGGGCACCTAAATTAAAAGATATGGTATTTCCTTCTGTGAAAAGTCTGAAAAAAGGTACCTAAATTAAAATAAAAAAGGTATTTCCTCATGAAAAGGCTAAAAAGGGTACCTAAATTAAAGTAAAAAAGGTATTTCCTTATATGAAAAGACTAAAAAGGGTACCTAAATTAAAATAAATATTGTATTTTCTTCTGTGAAAGGCAGAAAAAAAGACATCTATATTAAAGTAAATAAGGTATTCTTTATGTGAAAAGGCTGAAAAGGGCACCAAAAATGAAAGATATGGTATTTCCTTCCATGAAAGGCTGAAAAAAGGCACCTAAATTAAAAGATATGGTACATCCTTCTGTGAACAGACAAAGTTATAAACCAAGCAGAGCTTTCGGTACTGTACCCTGCTTCTATCAATAAACTATTTCACACTTTGACCATCATAGATCATGGCCACAAAGACTGAATTGTTAAGAACTGACTGATGTTGATGTTTACCAATGGCTGTAATTTCATTTTATTCTGATATTCTATAAATCTGATTAAAAACAGTGAAATTTTATTAAAAATAGCATCTGCAAGTCAGCCATGGTCACAAAATTTGTTTCAAAAAGGGTTTCTCTAATTCTAATCAAATCTCTGTTAAAAGTCACCTGCATAACATGGACACAACTTTTTGTCTTCAGCGTCCAGTTTAGAGAAATGTACTTTTCATTTTGTTCTGTTATTATATACATATTTAAATACTTACATTTAATTTTCTCTTCCCTTGTCCCCTTTGTCAAAACCACCAACCCACACATGAGATCCTTGAAGGACAATCCTTTCTGTGTGCCCCCAAATGCCATACACAAGAGCTGAAAAAAGTACTTTTGCCAGTTAGGGTACATGAAGGCAAACTTTTAAAGGCTTTTATTCTTACAGAAATAAAAACTACTAATAGGCACAATTTATTACCTTTTAATAAGTGATTTGTTAAACATAAGCATTACTTTTTAAAAAAGAAATACATTCAATCTTCATCACATACATATTTCCATAACAATCTGAATAAAATCAGATCTCCACTGTCCTGGGTAAAGATGTGACTGCAACCACTTAGGGGTCATGTTCTGGTGACCACTGAGTCAGCCAATGGAAATGCAGCTTTCAGAAATTTGAAAGGGAATAAAATCAATAGGCACAAACTGATGCTCTTCAGCTATACTGCTCAGTCGCCCAAACGTGAAGATATACAGGATAAGGCTTCATCTGATTCTGAAAAAAATTAGCAATTATGGTAATAACATAGGTCACCAGAACATGATCCCTAAGCAGTCACTGCCTGATCTTCATGTAGGACAGTGGAGTTCTTACTTTAATCAGATTGATTTCCATAAGTACACTTACTGGATCAGTTTCAAAGTGTCATGTCAATGCCACACACATACTGCTGGTCTATCTATCTATCTACACTGTATTTCAGGGTCTATTCAAGAAGTCTAAATTTTGGGGAGCAAAAAATGTGGAGTGGTGGAGGGGGCTTTTAACATACAGGCCAGTACTGCTAACAACCCAAGTCAAGGCCTTTCACCTTACAAGCAATGTCAGGGTGCTGACAGTCAAGCTGTTCATTAAAATGCAACTAAATAAAAAGTCTGGTCAATAACCACGCAAAAGTCGCAGTGTTCATAAGTTCCACGAATTGTAAAACTATAAGCAAGATCAATTAGGGCTAGTTTAAAAACTCTTCACAAATGTTCAGATATGCCAGTGATCAGATTTGCACTATTTTCATTCAGAGCCATTTAAATATCACAAGAAGTATTTTGATGAAAGCTGATGCCACCATTCATGCAGGTGGAGGAATGATAACATGATTCTTGAGATGGCCACTGTGATTCCATGTTGGAGGTCTGAAGATTAGATTGGCATCATTTTAACACAGGTATAACTAATTATACACTGAAAGAAAGAAGTGGGGTTAGGACTAACTATGTGTGACAAGTGTTTCAAACTCTATTTTGATATGACTATCCTTTCAAATGAAGTAATGACAAGAAGATTTTAATGATAGTCACCAGGATCAACCAGATACATCAGAAGTTTACCACTGAAAACTCCATGTCCATATGACTGTCAGTTCAGAAGCTCAATAAAACTTACAAAATGGCTACTGTGCCAAGTATACTGACAGTTTGATCTGCACCGTTTTTGGTGCAGAGCCAACTATGTATCATATGAAGTCTTTTAATGAAAACCCATGTTGCTACATTAAACAATTCTGAAGAAGTAGTGATAACAAAAGATGGCCACCATGGCCATGAAATCGGAGGTCCAATAAGTACTACTGTCATGTAGAACCAAGTTCTGTAGACATCATAGGAAGTCTTTCTGTGAAAAGCCCAATGTTATCAGTGACAATCTTGAGAAATGAGCAATATTCTGCTAAAATGCTTGGTCAGAATTATGTTAATGGATTGGCTTATATGGCTTACCACTCAAATAGTAATGGTTAGCCAGTTATATTCCGTATGTAAATGAAACGGGTGAATGGAAAAAGTTGTATGGTTTACTGTGTAATAGTGTGTATGCATGAAGGTAGAGAGAGAATAAAGAGATTAAGTGAGACAGACTGAAAAGACTAAGTAGGAGAAAGTGAGAGGAGTAGTGAGACAGTTCTCTAAAACTAATGTAACCATATTGTAATGTAAAAACACTGAGGTAGACTGGACATTTTTGTGACAAAAATATAACATCAGACTGAACTTCCTCTGGGGGTGAATATAGCCATTTCTGCTTCATCCAACACATATAATGCCGGATGTGGGGCTTCTTTATCTTTTATTAGCTTTCTGACCTTGCAGAATTTTCACTTTTTTTTAATCCACTTTTATGATGTCTTGGTCCCCTGAAAATGGTGATGTTATGAAATCTCTACCCAAAATCTTTTCTTTATCAACACAGTACCAACTGAGCTGAAATGTCACCTTAGATCCAGATTTTTCTCCACCACATCTGACCAGCAATTTCTGCTTGTCCATACGACCAAATCGGTTCATGGGTGAGGAAACCTCTGTTGTACAAGACAAGTCATGCAAAGTCATTCTAGATAATTACTGTTTACATGCACACTTCACATTGAAAATTTCTGTCCATCACACTGAAGCTACTGGCTGTGGGTACAGTCTACTGACAGATGCTAGTGTTTGTTGAAAAGAAGCTGTGCAAAGAATTTCAGATTTTAATTGATCATAAATATTACTTATTATATATGTTCATGTGCTACTGTGATAATAAAGAGAGTTTTAACATAAAATATGTATGTGTTAATTATTAATTTCGAGTCATTTCCGAAAACATTACATTCCAGAGAGATCAAAATGGGATTTTTAAAAAAATTAAAATAGCTTTAGATCATTCTGGAGTTTATATTGTTTGAATAAAGAAAACTTAAATACTTTTATATATTCAACATCTGACAAAATTTACAAATTTATAGACAAACTGCGTTCATCTGCTTTTACCATTACATAAGTTAAATTTTGAGTTCTATTTTTAATGAAAATCCATACAGTTGCACATGATGTTCAGTTTGCACATGACACAATTTGTATCCTGTTGTCAAAGACCATCATGTAACTGATCAGAGGTTGTCTACAGTTGATCAAGATGCATGCTAAAGATGTCTGTAAGGATGTTATGTGACTTTTATCTGAACCAGAAAGTTATGTGATGTGTGACAAAATACAAGAATTCTTTTGGAACTATTTACCTTGTTTTGTGCTAATTGCAAATGGCCACTAGTATCTTTAAAAATACTCCCAAAAAAATGTTTCACATGAGAATATTTGTAAATTCCTAATGTAATGTTTTAAGTTGTTTCTTGATGGTTTATGAGTAAATGGACAAATTTTATATACATCTTAACCTTCAAGATGTTGCTGCTGATGCTGCTTTTATTCATTATGTTGTTGTAACAGATTTATGCTATTTATTATCCAAATAATAAAAGAAATCTTCAGTTAAATATCTAATTTGTCCGTCCTGTTACATGAGTTACAAGTTAATGACAGCAGTGCTCTGACAAGCAATATTTGGAAAGGAAAACTGAGTTATCTTCCAACTGTTATTTTATAGAAGATGGGATACTAGACCACTGATCCATAACAAATTTGATGTGAAAATGAAGCATCTAAAATTTGGAGTAATTGTTCCACAGGATTGGCTGCAGAGCATACTGTTAGTCTACTACACCACAATATATCTACAGGATAGAACTTTCTGAGAACTGTGTCACCACTGGTCATACCACCATGGTAGTTCCTGCTGGTTGTGTGTGCGAAGTGCGCGATGCACACAGGTGTCTTTTCATTTCCTGTTCGTTTTATTTGCAATTTATTCGAAAAAATTTTTGGAAAGGCACCAAACATTCATCGTACGTACACAAAAAAACCACCATGTGCTGGGCTTGGTTATATTGGATACTGTAGTATCATTTGGTTATATGTGTCTAAATTTTTTGTGGTTTTATTTTTTTTAAAGAAATTTTCACTGGTACTTAAATTCATGGGAATCAAACATGTGACCATCTGCCACCTGCTAAATGCAATCAGCAGGGAGTGGCAATATCTGTTGTTTTTAGAGCTCACCACAGTGTGAAGATAATAACTAAACTGAAAGACACTGGAATCACTCCTTTGTTTGTGCCTGCCTTATGTACAGAGCAAGTGGAACCACCTGACAATAAACAAATATTACAAACAAAATTAAATCACACATCCACAACAGGTATGCTAAACAGATCATTAAGGCCATCACTGAAAAGGAAGATATTACACAGAAAGGAAGGATGTTGCTGGTGACCATTAGTGTACTGTATAAATGAACCTCACAACCCAATCAAGCCAATTCATGCTGAAGGGATAACTGTAACTCACACAACAATGACAGAATGACCTTGCCTTATTATTCCTAGTTCTGAGAAAGCTTAATTCTGCAATTTTTGAACTATTTACCTTACAGGCGTTTGTGTGCACCATGAGAATTGATTGACATGATGTTGATAACAAGGCTGTATTGGAAAATCATAAATTGTGCACTTTAATACTCTGCTGTGTGTGTGTGTGTGTGTGTGTGTGTGTGTGTGTGTGTGTGTGTGTGTGTGTGTGTGTGTGTGTGTGTGTGTGTGTGTGTGTGTGTGTGTGTAGATCTGTGTGCGCGCACATATCTTGTTTTCATTAATTGTGATTCAAGGTCAAGTATTTTAGATGCTTGTTATTTAATTGGACTAAAAATGTAAACATGCATGGATAGATCAGTACCATTTTCATTCATAACCAGCTAGACATCATAGTCTTTCAGTGAAAACCTCATGTCAATATAACCATTCATTCAGGAGAAGCAGCAATAACCAGAATAACAAGATGGCCACCATGGCAGCTGTATTCAATGACCGATTATCAGTTTATTCAGGACAAACTAGACATCATATGAAGCCTTTTAGTGAACATCCATGTCAACAGAACCATCCATTTATCTGAGCAGCATTATTTTCATTCTGGGCCGACCATGGAATGAATGTGTTTGTAAACTTTCATGGCAATTATATAAACAGCAGAAGTAGTGCAAACAAATTTGTGCTGACAGATGGGTGATAGATATCAAGTCACAGCTGAGAATTCTTCTGGTTTTTTGAGAAGAAGCTATATAAAGTTCTTTTTAATTTAGTAATGGTGGCCATATCTGATGGCACAATGGCATCATTTGTAAATAATTGAAAAGTCTTCATGCCAGCATGCTTTCTGCCAAATTTGGTCAGATTCTATTCAGCAGATTTGGAGATGAATTGTTTAAAGAGGGGCTTGAGGGGTTGGGGGGAGAAACAGAATCCAAATTAGAAGGTGGATTGGCATCATTGTACAAGCTTTAAAGGTCTTAATCTACGATGTTTTCTGTCATATATGATTAACTTTTGTTCAGCGGATTTCAAGAAGTTTCAAGGGTGGTTGCTTTTTTTAGTAATATGTGATACATCTGATGGTGAACTGACATCATCTGAACATATCGGAAAGCCCTTTGTGCCTAAATACTCGGTGCCAATTGGTCCAATGGATTCTGAGATGTTAATGGCAACTGTTGATGGATGCATAATCAGTATGCAAGACAGATGTATAAGCACTGGTGGCCTGACTGCCAGGTGAGCTTAAAATTTCTTTGAAATCCAGATTTGTCATCAATGAATTCCACTTACACACTGGGTCCATGCTTTAAACTGGGCAAAACGACCTGTCAGAATGTGAGACATACACACACACACACACAGAGCGCATAAAATGTATTTTTAAAAAAAACACAGTTTGCTTCAAAGTAGTGGTAGTATACAGAGTTGATGTAAACTAGAGATTTTCTTTTACTTCGTCATATCATTGTTCTTAAAATCTGCTTCATAACTATTATCATTGCCCTACCCTAGAATCCAGATTTTACTTTGTCAAAGTCACAGGTTCTAACCAACTTTGGAGTGAGAGCCAATTTTCCAACCAAAGAGAATTTTCTCTTTTAATAAATGATGACTAAGTTATTTAATGTTATTATGGTTGAGATTTTTTCTCTACAGCTGAGTAATATAGTTTTAGATAAATATTATTCATTATATCACTCTCTGAGATTTAAATGACAGTGTAATGCAGTTCTCATAAATTTTTTGACAATTTGCTTCACACATGTAACTTGTCAAGGATATTTCTACTTATAAGCAAGCCATTCCTCCTATTTCTGAATTAGTCCATATCTCTTCTCTTGTCATTGAAGAATTAAAGTTGTGTCAGAAAACATCGTGTAAATTCTTTTAAAACAATGCCTGAAAAATCCCAAGGCATGAAAAATTTAATTTTGGGAAAAAGTTTTGGTGTCTGTAAACACTGCCAAAAACATAAAGAAAATAAGGTAATAACTATACGACTCAACAGGCTGACTGTATTGTATACGAAATGTATGAGCTATATAGGAATTACATGCAGGTGAGTGGCCTTCATTCTTTTCATGTTAGACCTTGATTGTAGTGGCTAGCCAGAATTGTTAAACTTGGTGAGGAGATGCACGAAAATGAGCACAACTCCCTCAGTGCAGAAGAAGGTGATTATGACTCATATTTTACACTTCAATGACTTGGTTAATTTTGCATCAGATGTTCATTTCACATGCTGTATCTTGAAAGAATCATGAAATTTATGATGATATGCATCCCTTACATGCAGTTGTAGCAGCAGGGGGTGTGAACAGACCAAACATTTGAGACCTCATTTCGTGAAAATAAGGCTTATAACAAAACTGGTTATGAAAGGGGGGGGGGGAGGCCAAATGCAGGGAGGTCATACAGACTACTATGAGGAAGGTCCCATTTATGAAATCAACAATTCTACCAAAAATGGAGAGAATGTAATTTGCATAATATTTGTTTCAGTAATATGAAATTATTGATTTAAACAAAGGACATGGGAAATTTTACATATAAGGTCAAAAAGATAAACAGAGGCCTCTAACGTGTTGGTTAGCCACCCCCCTTGACCTTGTGTGTCAAATTTCCATGGATGTCATCGTTCCCCCAAGATATGTGTTGGTTCTAACCCTGGGGGTAAAGAAAAGCTGTCAGGTGAAAGATCTCTCAACCAAAGATTTTATCAAGACCAATATGATATCGTGTCCAAGGATCATGTAAATTTATTGCAATAAATCCAAAAGAGGTTTTCTGAGCATTAGCAAAGAAGTTTTTAAACCTAATCATATCCATGTCACCAGAACACCAAGTCTGATGAATATTTTGCAGCGCTTATGTTATCAATGCCATTGAAGACAATTAAAAGATTGCAGTTATCTCTGATCACTTTAGGGATCTGAACGTATCGTTGTGTGACATATATGATGTCCATGTTTATATGTCTGCCCCATGAAAATATTCTGGTGGGATTTGTTTGTTTGTCAAGCATAAGATCATCGTGTACCACTAGATTATTAATTACTACCATCAAGATCATCAACTGATGGTGCATCATTGATGTCAGTGATAAATTCAGTGACATCATTGTCACCATCATCGTTGTTTTCCAAATCTTTTGCATTTTCACTGAATTCCTTAAGAACATTATAGCAACATTGGTCATCTGTGGATGGTGCCACAAATAAAGTTTGTCCCACGAATGAGCCATCTCATTATCAGCTTAAGTAACAACTGAGTTTTACCAGACCAAGATGGGCCAATGAGAATGGTACAAATAGAGTTTGGTAATGTTGCTTGACTGGTTCCTGCTCTCGCGTTGCTAAGAAATCAATCACATTCATGTTGTACAAATATGATAAGTATATGATTTTATACTGTGTTCAATGCAAAAAATCACTGATACTAGTGGATTAAAAACAAAAATGACATAGAATCGTCAACGTGCACTTACAGGTATGTGCGTGAAATGTGGTACAAAAAAATACAAATTTGTTGCGTCTTGCAAAACATCATGTGGTGGTGATATTACAAAGGCACTCAGAAAATTACCCAGAACTCCATGGGTTAAGTATCCCGGTGAAAAACATCTTCCAGGATATAATTATTGTGGTCCTGGAACTCGACCTGATATTAGACTTGATGAAAATTATCAACCAAAACCAGGAGAATATCCAGAGAATGCGACTGATCAAGCATGAAATGTTCATCATGTAGCATATAAAAATCAAGATCTACAACAACAACATAATGCAAACGTGAAGATGATTCACACATTGAAGTCTGTAAAAAATAAACCTGTAAGAGAATTGCTCGCCAATTGGCTGATAAGATCGGCAATGAGTGGTAAGTTAGCTGTAGGGGACGGCAATTAATTATCTGATAATTATAATAATGAAGTCAATTTATTATAGTCCAAGAGGATAGTGGAGAGGTAAAGCGGTGATTAACAAACTCAGTGATGCAGCAGGTGTCTCATGTGGTATTGCCTCAGACTGGTTAGCCCAACAGGCAACATGGCAAATTTATCTACCAAACCTGAAACAAAATTCAATACGGTTGGTTTAATGTTAGCACCCCCAGCGACGTCATCAGCAACATGCAGAGCCTGCAGTCCACCAGGGAACTTTGTCAGTGGAAAGTTGTTCACAATGTGTGACATAGTCTGAAGAGCTCCACACCAACAGGAAGAGTTAGCAGCCTGGCCCCATCGGACAAGGTTGACTGCACAACAACCCTGTCCTGTCCAAAAGCGGTTCAGTGTGGTCCACAGAAGAAATGGAAGGTTAAAGTCAGGTTGGGCCTTCTGGTGGCATGCGATGACCATAGTTGCTGCAGGTTGATCCTGGCAAAGAATTTCATGGTGCAGTAACATTGCTTATGCAGCAACATAAGGTTAAAATCAGATAAGGACATGCTGCAATTCATCGCGATCAGGCAATTGTTGAGCAATTTAATCAAACACCTGCTGAGCAATTGTTTGGATATCAGTATGCAGAAGATATTCTCACAGACACAAGATCTCATGAATGGGTTGCAAGACTACCAAGTGTGATTCCTGCTTTATACATCGAAGATACACGTGGATTTTCTATGAAACCCATCAAAGCAATCTCGAACACATACCAGTTAAGCAACTTGACTCTACTTCACAATAACCTTTACTCGGTAACGTGATGGTCAGGTATTTATATGAACCTGAAAGTGGTAAAAAAAGAGCAACCGATCCTATCTGGAGTTTAACCACACATAAAATTTCTAGTGTGGTAAGATCTATGGGCAGGTCTGCAGTCTACAGACTAGATTTGAATGTTTGGTCTGTTCACACCCCCTGCTGCTGCTGTTGATGTGGTGGTGGTTTGAAGCCATTGTTCAGCATATGACAAACAGCCAGTATATCTGTGAGAAAATACCTGGAAAAACCACTGACACACAGGAAGCTACTGGCAAGCTTTCTCACATATCCACATTGACTGAGCCCGAGACCAGGGTACAAAGTGTGCATGTGGTAATAAGCTTAATACAAAAACTTCCTCAAGTCAGTAATATGTAAAATGTAGCTCACATACAGTGACCTATTTTGGTATGGGTGTGGTACTAACAAATGTGTACAATCAAATTTGAAGTTGAAACTACCATCCAAGGCATAGAGAGGTGCATTTCCGATGTGAAATCATGGATGACATGCAACAAGCTGCAAATGAATGATGATAAAACTGAAGCCATCCTGATTACAACACAAAGACTTTCTCATTCACATCCTTTACCTCAGACAATATATATCAGCAACACCAACATTAAATTCACACAGTCAGTACGAAACCTCGGTGTTACTCTTGATAGTACTCTCTCATTGCACCAACATGTCATGAACATATGCAAGGCTGCATATCTTGAGCTGAGACGCATCAGCTCCATTCGCAAGTCATTGTTATTATTATCAAGCTCAATGATTCTTGCATGAAGTTAAACACAAAATTTAACCAATTGCAGTGAAGTGGGAAATATGGGTCACAAAGGCCTACTATTGTGATGAGGATAAAGTACTCAACAAGATACATCTCCTCACCAAGTATCATGACTCCATATATAACATTAAGCACGCAAGGTGCAAAATGGCAGAGCTAAACTTAACTAAGATGTGCAGCTAATGTATGTGTGTATGCAAATATAGTTCCCTTGGCCTTTTCCCCAGGGGTAAGGTGCTATGAATCCCATCTAAAATTGCTGCTTAGAACCAAGACAAAAGAATGGCAGAGATGCAGAGTTGATGGAAATACAGTATTATAGCTGCTCCACTAATGTTGTGGAGGCAAGGCAAAAATGTGCTCACATACCTGCGCAACCTTTGTTGGTACTCCATCCCATAACACCTCCCGTATAAAGAGGGATTCTGTCATATAGCCATTCAAATTGGAAGCTCTCCTAAATGCATCCTTCAGCCTCTTCAGCTCTGCATCTGTTACTGCAATTATAAAAAAAAAAGAATGAAGCATTACACTTCCAAATCATCCATCAGGTAGCCAGTGATGAATTCTGTTCATGACAGGAAAATTCCTGACCAGTGGAGATAGGTAATGCAGAGTTCACGCTAGGGTCATTAAAATGGAAGAAGTGACTTCTCACAACCCAGAAAATAAGAGAGAGAGAGAGAGAGAGAGAGCTTATAAGAGAAGCAAAGTCATTTTCTTAAATAAAAACAACAAAAATAAATATTTTTGCATTATATAAAACAGATATTACATATTTAATATTTATTTTTTAGCAGAGAGCCTTGTACTGGTACAAATATATATATATATATATATATATATATATATATATATATATATATATATATATATATATATATATATATATATATACACATATATACACACACACACACACACACACACTCACCAAATAATCTGATTGTATCCAATCCATATATAGTAACTCCGTCATAAACTTGCACAAAAAGCATAATTTCTAAAATTTCTGTGCCAGATTCAAACTGAATAAAAAGTACTTACTAATACGCTCATACTATCACATGAAACAGTGGATTTCAGAAACACTTATATATGCTGGACATGTCCAAAATGACGGCTTTTTATATACAATAAATGCATTCATCAGATATGACAAAGAAAAAATAAGCCCTATATTCATTACAATTTATGTAGAAGACGATGATTTGGCACTACTATTGCAGAGCAAAAACAGGTGGTACTGGTAGCATGTTTGATGATAAAAGCAAATCCCTCCACCACTGCAACTTAAATGGTTCTGTTCCAGTGTTCAACAACAGTACATGTGATCTGAGCATTACAATGACAAGTGACATGTACATGAATACCTTAGTGATAAGAAGCTGATGTCGGCATGTAGGGATGATTTTGCTTCATAAATAACTGCCTTATGGTCCCAATTTCCACTGGTAGCCCCAGAATTTTTATTTTAAAATATCCCTATCAGAAGTTAGAAAATCCTGCTTGCCAAATATTTCCCTCATTCCATTCATATTCATAATATGTTACAATATCATAACTGTAATTTTAACTTTTTCTTCACTGGAATTCATCTTGATCACTAAAGAAAGCCGCTGGTTTTAAAAGTATTTATGAATAATATATTTCAGATTCTCTAATGTATGTACATCATCAAAGTTTTGACAAGTGTGCAGACAGCTCCTCTGTCAAGATAGTGATGTATTCCTAACTTAATTATAACATTTTTAACAAGCTGTTTGGATAGTTGACAACACATATTGATAATGACTGACACATTTTGTGCATTTCAAACTGGCAAAAATAAACATAGGGCCCAAGATTCATTTGCCAATGTAAGCTTTGAGTTGAGTGGTCCAACTTGAAACAAAAGTGACATTTTTAAGTTTTCATGAACCCAGACACATTTTTATGACATTCTATTTCATGCTTCTTTTATTGAAAAGGGAAAATACTTTTTAATAGTATTCAGTTTTTTAGTTTTGGTCTGTTTGGTTAATATACTACACAAGATGCTTGTCCTTTAGAAAAGAACAAAAGTTTAACTTTCATACAAAACTAACTGAAACGTGACATGATTATGCAGCACTTTTATTCCAGTAACACCTGTAATGCAGAATTATCAGAATAAGATCTAACTAAATATGCATTACGGTAGATGAAATAAATAGATACATCTTAATAAATTAAGTTAGAAATGCCTAAACTCCCATTTAAAGAGAAGTTGATCCCTACTGGTTGTAGAGTATGTAACTGGTGTATCCAATAAAGTTCACTATCTTTCCAACTAATATTGCTACTAGGCAGCTCTGGAACAGATAGCAGGGGTAACGCTACCAGGCGAAGTGGGTGACTACGTCACTTAAAAAATTTCAACTTCGCCTTCTTCTGTGAGAAAAGCGAAAATGACTTTGTCCTCTGATTTTTTTAGAGGTACATTGACTAACCACACTTCTTGAGATGCCCCCTCACCTTAGCCGGTTTAGTTCATGTGTTGTAGCGAAAGGTATTCATCAAGCCATCATTAGCTAGGCCTAGTTTTAATATCAATTACGCTGACAAACTCCTGCACATTCACAGGCATGTGTTTTGACAGCTGATTGACCATTAATCATTTCCCGAGTAAGTTTACAACTAGGCCCCTATCATTAGCTTACCCGATTTATGCATGTTATCCTTTGATGATAAAAACACACAAACTTGTGTTTCGTAACTTTAACAATAGTATGTACATAGCAACTTATGTTTTAATTATATAATCGGTGATCTGGATATTTTAGCTGCCTCTTGTGCATTATTTCGTCATAAAATTAGTTTGAAACAAATTAGTTTGAAACTGTAAGTGTACCAGTAGCAGTGAAATAATGGCGAACATCGCTATTTCTGGAAAGTACCAGTTTATTAGATTGTCAGTTTTCATAAATCATCAGGCAAATACATTAGAAAAATATACAATTCATAGAAATTAAAGCCTAGGTTTTATGTTATTTAAGATTTAACTTTAAAATGCAATTATATAGGTCACAAACGTATGGGACAATGCTATGTTGTGGAACTCGCAAGGAGTGTTGTAAGGCCAAAGTTGTTTTCTGATTTGACTCATATTTGTGAAAATATGGAAAAAAGCTGCGAAGCAGATAATATTTAATCAATGCCTAAAATTAATACAAGTAAGTAGACAAATAAATAAACCATAAATTTGCAGTCTTAACATTGACTGTTGTAAAGCTATATAAAGTGAGTGATTACATTATGAAAACACCTCCTTAGATGCACCACAGGAGTCTGACGTTTTATCAATTAAAGTAAGACAAAATTTCTGATAACATGAAATCACCTTATTGGTATCATGTGTTCATTGATAATATCGATAAGGTGATTTCATGCTGTCACAAATTTCGTTGTACTTTAATTGATAAAACGTCAGACTCCTGTGGATGCACTCACATCTGTGTTGATTCGGTTGGAAAGAAGGGTTTAATTCATATAACGACTATAAAGGAGCCATGTCTGTAATTTTATGCATTTTAGTGTGTTATACATAAATAATTATGGTAATGTTTTATCCGCAACAAAGAAATGAGGACGAACAGTGTGATCTGAAGACATGTTTACATTGGCCCTCATGTACATGGTACAGGGGTTTTTCGAACGCGTTTAGAAATCTTCGAAAGTGCCACTATTGTGAACTTTTAGAAATCATATATTAAAAAAACACAAAAAGATAAAAAAAATTATTAAGGGTAGTTGATTAAGCATTTTTACTAACTTACAATAATGTAATCTGGTTACTCAGTTAAAATTTATTGCAATGTAGTTTCTATTAATCTCTTTTAGAGTCATATGGCCAAAATAAATCAGAAAATTTTCTACTTGAAAATAAAGCATTGCTTAAATCCAATGTTAAATGAAAATATGAATACAAGGAAATAGAGGGCATAATTCAAATAAGAGAACACACATTATATATATCTATATATATATATATATATATATATATTGCGTTTCTCGCTTTGTGTCCATTTCTCCCTGTTGAGTTCACACTTCTCCCTGCTCTGTCCAAAAGGAGAAGTCACTTCTCCCTAAAATTCAAGCCTATCTTGACCCCTGAGATAGTATGATTTCTTTTATCTAATACTGAACACAATTTACTGGTACAGTGTGACCCTGCTATAGCACGCTCCGTTATAACACGAATTCGGATATAACATGGTTGTGGTGTGGCTCCCGAAATTTCACATACATTTTTCTCGTACACGAAAAAAAATTCTTTCTTAAAAGTACAAAAAAAACCCATAAAAAGTTTATCATTTTAGAGAAGAGATCATGTATAAATAATACAAGACAATCGTGGCGTGGTTCCTGAAATTTTATATGCATTTTTCTCATACACGAAAAAATAGTTTTCTTTTCTGTAGTAATCCCTGTCTTCAGACCAGAACACCTCAGTCTCTATCGTCGATTGATCCTTTCTTTAAATTTCTGATGCATGCGTGGAAGGCAGCATCACTGCACTACCACAAATGTAAAAAAAAAAAAAAAAAAATACTACAAGCTCTCATTTGTCTATTCAATAGGCAGAGAGGAACAGTAACTGCAATTGACCATACGACGGCCAATTCATTTAAAAAAAAAAAAAATTACCAAGATAAAGTAGTGGCTGAAATTTCAAAGAAAACTTTACCTTTGAAGCACCGATTGTTATGAAAACGTACTAAGCAAATGGGAGACAAAAAATCAGTCTCAATCATGCAATACAATTTTTTGATGTTGCTGCCACAATAAGAAACGGACATTTGTTTGGTTCTCCAAAGCTGTCCTTTAGCAGTGACTTTAATAATGCATGCACCCTTCATCAAAGAAAGCCGACCACAATCTTCAATAAAAACAAAGAACCTTTCTTCAAAGGAAGTCAGTACCGGACTTAAATAAAAGAAATGGAATCTGATGAATTGTTTCATCTTCCAACGTGACTGGAACACTTCTACTGTGCCATGAAAGTTTCCTTTTTACAGGAAAAAAGTTTATGCTTACCAACTCTACTGAGGGCGCTTAAAACGCAAACTTTTACCGACTTGGGATGTACTGAAAAGTAAATGTGCTTCATCATTCGTTACGTGATTGTGCTATTTTTTTCTACTGAATTCAGACCTATATGACCTGACAAAATTATTGAATATTTTAAACCTGTGTGCATATCTTCGATGGAATTACTTGTATTGTGGATTCAATGTATGTGACGTGATTCGCGGGTGAGTACACGGTGTTGATACTTTATTAATTGCTATACATTAGACATGTATGTATAAATAGTATACACGTATATGTACCATTGCGTGGTTCTCTGAATAAAATAAAATATTATATATGCCTTCTCTGTTTTCACTACATGTGTATTTCTCATTTAATATGCATCAATTTAAGGTGATAACTGTGCCAATGAAGCACATATTTTTGCGCCCACATTTATTACCTACACCCCACCCCCCTCGCACTTTTTTTCGGGTACATGCATCATTTTCTTCAGCTAACTGACCTGGCTGCTTATAACATGGTTCAGTCTATAACACGGTCAGGTTCTATGGCTCCCAACTACTGTGTTATAGCGGGGTCACACTGTATCTTGTGGTCAAAACAGCCACTGCAATTGTGTTCATGTTACAGTTACGAATTTAGGAATTTCAGGTCATGTCAATATTCAAGGCATCAGAGGAAAAACTGATCAAGTTCAACTCTTGTTAACTTCTTCAGATACAGGTAATAATGTACATTTGTTAGGCATCCCAGACATAAAGTTGTCTTCAAGTAAGAATGGTAATTTTCTCCACAATGATTACTATGACAAACCTGTTTGCAAAGAAAAGAAAGCAAGAGGTCCAGACCCTAGTATACATTTATGTCAAAATTGGTTCAGTTACCAACGGAATGATGGATCCTGAATAAGAGTTTTATTTTTGTGGATTTTTATGTCACTTTGAACACATTATTGGCTATATCATACCAAGAAAATGGGGGCCAAGTGCCTTTCCAAAGGACACCAAGGCAGCCAACCTGGGCTGACCTGAGCAGGTATCATACCTTCAACCTTTGGATTATGAGTTCAATGCTCTACTGAACCAACATGACCCACTGAATCAGAAGGTGAATCAATATGGATTCAGATCACCCGAGAATGTCAAACCTTATTTAGTGAGTTGCATGCACAAACATCCATCTTCAAAAGTTGACTGGAGTGAACATTTTCAATTTCAAATAGACAAACGTATAAATTTAGAGAATGAGTATTACAAATTAGGTGACATAAATAGGGACCTCCTAAATGAACAAATAAAAAAAACATCAGTTGGATTTTATGCAACCTTTAATGAACCCACTAGAATAAAATAAAATTCAACAATGCAATTATCATATAATGATGTATCCACATATAAATGCAAATTATTTGAATTTATTTTCCCAGAAATGGTTTCAGTGATCACTTTGCATTTTTCCTGGAAAGAAAAACAAAAACACAGGAGAAAAAAAATGTTCAGAACTACATCATAATAAGAGCAAATCCCCATGGGTACTATCATACATTTTAAAAATGATATTTTAAGCATGTGGTATGATTTATTTTTGGAAGTTGTCAATAAAAATGCACTTTCAAAGACATATAGAATGAAAAATGATCATCAACCTCGCTGGGTCACCACAGACAGTTTAGAAACAACAAAAAGATGAAACCACTTGAAATTAGAATGGAATAAAGATGAATACAAAATATGGAGAAAAATATAAACAAAGTGATTAAACATGCAAATAAAAACAATTACTAACAGATTCTTCATGATAAGAAAAATGACCCCAAAACTATCTGGAAAATATTTAAGGAATCTGAAGCAAAGAAGTGCAAGAATAATACAGATATATCATTACTACTTAATGACAGTAACCATGTTATAATCCAGCTGAAATGCAGATATTTTCAATGAATTCTTTGTAAACATTGCCTCCAAAATTAAAGAATATAAACTGGAGTGTGATCATTCAGAACTAAAAAGTTCATTTTCCACAAAACTTTCCAGTGATAATATTTTTGAAATTCCAAAACAGAATTTCTAGTTTGTTTTGGGTTACCTTATAAAAAAAAAAACAATAGTTTCTAATCTACTGGACTAGACATGATATATGTAGGCCTAAGACTTTGCAGCTGCTTCTGCTAAAGCCGTGGGTATTTCACAACTATGTAATCATTGTTTAAAAACATGTCAATACAATATCACCAATCTTCGAAACTACCCAAGTAACACCATTACAAAAAAAGTCTGATCACAAGTACATAATAAACTATAGATCAATATCAATCTTTTCATCTCTTTCCCAAGTGCTTTTAAAGTATGTTCACAATTCTTTTATTAACTATCTCAACAATTATATTCTACATTTTGAGATCAATCTAGCTTTCGAAAAGATCATATTGTGATGGCTGAAAAGCATTAGATGAAGGATAGTTAGTAAGCACTGTAATAATTGATTTTCAAAATGCTTTCAACTTCATAGATTATGAAATTCTTCACAGTTAATAAAATCTGCCAATATAGTGAATGTACTCTTAAGTGGTTCACATCCTATGTGAAAAATAGATCAAGAAATGGATCAAATCCAAAAATAAAGTACAAGCTGTGGAGTACCACAAGGTTCTTTCATTCACAGGGCTCTTGTTATTTAATCTCTTCATAAATGACCCATGAAAATAGGATATGCAATCTCATAACTGACATGTATGGTGATGACACTATCTTGTCTAATTCTCAAAGTAATCAAGCTGAACTGAAGAAAAACCTTTAAACTGCTCTCAGCAGACTTCAAATTAGGTGCCATCATAATGAATCCTCAATACAATCCTCAATAGAGACAAAAGTCTTGCTGATAACTGCAGAAAAATGCAAGACTGCAAATTGATATTCTACATGGGTGACATGAAAATGGTATGATCCTCAATACAAACATCTTGCTGATAACTGCAGAAAAGTACAAGAGAGCAAGCTGATATTTTGCATGGGTGACAGGAAAATGGTATGATACTCACAAACATCTTGCTGATAACTGCAGAAAAGTGAAAGACTGCAAAATTATATGCTACATGGGTGACAGGAAAATGGTATGATCCTCAATACATGTATACAAACACAGACACAACAAAAGATTTGCTGATAACTACAGGGCATATGAAACAAAAAATATTGCTGATAGTTTTAACACAGAAAAGAGCAAGTCTGAAAACTGATATGCTTCATGTTCTCTATCAAAACACTGATTTGAAAAAATGACTTGTTTTGATAAAAATTTTGGAATATCTGTAGACACTTGCAATGGTCTCAAGATATCAATTATATTTCAAAGAAAATAAACTCTTATCTCAGCCTCCTAAAGAAAATCAAGGCAATCATTCAATAGCAGTACCGAGTTACTTTTTATAAAATTGGATTTCAATCTCATCTTGCCTACTTTACTGTAATTCGGGTGAATATATATGGTACAAATATGAGAACAAATTTACAGACTCATGGAAAGAGCATGTACAAAAATTCTTGATTAGCAAATACATGATGTTCAGAATGCAATGATTACAATCAAAGTGCTACCAATGCGTGACAGAATATTCTTGAGAACAGACATAATGATGTACAAAGTGTATATAACAATCTGCATCCATTTACCTGAACATTTTCCAGTAAAGAGAAACTACTGGTACACAAAACATAAGATCATGAAAAGGTCACAATTTCAAAGTATTCAAAAAGCAGCAATCAATTTTCAGGTGCTCTATTTGGAATGGCATTTTTAATGATATTAAAATCAGCCTGAAGTACCTCTTCCTGCCGTAATAAGTGCATTAGGTGAATGGAATTTTAATAGCATTATTTTACTTAAGTACAAGATACAGTACCTACCTCGTGATTTTCACTTCCACAGCCATGAAGCATTTATGGGAATAATTGTTAATGTTTAATGCATTTGCCTGTGTGAAAGTGTGGGAACACGTTTTTATTATCTTATACATATCTACATAAAAGAGGGTGTCAATATAAGTCTTTTTTAATAATATTATTATCACCATCATGATTATTGTTATGGCATCTTTATTTTGTAGGCTCATTTTTAATTTGATTTGCCTCATAAACCAAGAATATTGCTGAAAAAAGATACTGAAATTTCAGAATAAAAGAAAACAAAATGGAAATGGACAGGATTATTGAAACTCTTGAATTTCTGAAAACATCCTTAAATTTGTCATCCTCATTTCTAGACTTCTTTTTAATTTGCTTTAATGAGAAATTAAAGACAAAAGGATGATAAGGATAAAATGAATGTCTCTGGAAACCATGCATACTGATATTAACTGATGAAAATGACTAATTGTAATTAAAATCAACAATGAGACAAATGAAAAAGGGTACAGATTGGAACTCCTATAGACCTTTAGCATTTTGTTTTGGACCCATGGCTTCCAGGAAACTGTGGATCCAGGTGAGGAAGAAAAGGGTGTCAATCATCAACCATAAAATCAATTTTATGTCCTATGTTTGCTTTGTAAAATGATTTAGACTATTTGTTTAATGTAAACAAGATACATTAGAAAAAAGAAATGACAGCAGTATAGTTGCTGGTACAACAGTAAGCGCCCTGAATTAATTTAATTAACATAACATTTGAAGAAACTAAATAACTGTCTATATTATCCTACCATTTCTTCTTTTCATAATCTATGTCTCAAATGGATGAAATCTTAAGACAACTGAACAGTTCTTGTAATACATATATTGCCTGCTTTTCTGTACTTTTGCATCATTTTCACTGTTGAATGTTTCAATGCAGGGTGATATTTGATATTTTATACATGTTTGTGTGTTCACAGATGTCTGTGCATATGTTCCAGGCTTGATATTTTGAT
Source organism: Megalonaias nervosa (assembly GCA_016617855.1). Lineage (NCBI taxonomy): Eukaryota > Metazoa > Mollusca > Bivalvia > Unionida > Unionidae > Megalonaias > Megalonaias nervosa. The sequence goes on from JAECUM010010156.1 coordinate 29,676, forward strand.
ATAATGTCAAGCCTGATTTTTCATATGTTGTATATACTGTATATATTGTATATAACAGATAGAAGGCCTCAAGGTAGATTAGTTCTGTAACTGAGTTACCTTCTCTAAATAAAGTCTTTATTATTATTATTATTATTATTATTATTATTATTATTATTATTATACCCATCTCTCTTTAAAAGGCAGGTCATCATATAGTTTTGGTGTCCCTAACTGAATGTGGAAGAATATAACCAAAGATATAAGTGAAATGAAGAAATATTTTTTATTGTTAATTTACTTGCATTCAATTTTAGAAACTGCATGTTGTGAAAATACTAAATGTACAATCATTTTTCTGTTTTCAATGAAAAGAAACATGGAAAATATTGGCCCATAAAAACCTTACCAGACTCCTTTAGAAAATATCAATGGGCCACTGGTCTTGTATTTCTGAATCCTACAGGGTTCTCAAGATTTCAAAACCAAAGAGCCATTTCATTGTTAACTTCATAATTGCAAGAGTCAAATAAGAATCTAAAGAGTCAAAATTTAAATCTCAACAGTGATTAGTTTTTTTACAAGCATGAGCTCATAGCTGATGCTATGATTTCTTGTCTGATGCTGTATAAAGAGCAATACATGTACAGCATTTTGTAAGAGTCAAACAGAAAGTGTGACAGACATGACCATTACTGATATTATACAAGTGTTTCTCTAATTATATATGAATTGTGTATATTAAACAGAACTTTATTCCTGATGATTATACTTGGTCAGTTGCAAAAGAGTTTGGTTTTCCAGCATCCATCACATATTATCATTGTATTTCTATCTTTTACAACATTTATAACCCATGGAAATTCAATTTTCCACTTCCACTTAAATTCTCTTACAACTTCAGGAGATGTATTCTCCTTCTCCTCAGAACTGTTACTAAACTTCTGTTTCTTTGGAGTTAGCGTTGGAATGATCATCACTAATAGGTCATTTCTAAGATTGAGACAGTCAAGAAAATACACTTCTTTGCGACAATTTAAGCAAATGAATCCCCAATAAAACATAATTAAAGCTTGCCGACTTACTTTTGACAATTTGCTTTGCAAGCCACCATATTTTCCACAGTTTTGTCAAATTAATTATAATTTGATGGTACTCATATATTTATCGAACGGTAATCCAATGAAGTCATAACTGATCCTTTCTCACTCTATCATAAACATCAACAAAATAATCTCAAAACAATCTAACCTCAATTCAATTATGCGCACCTAAGCATGACAACAGTGACCTATTAGCTCCACCCTGTTCATACTGATTTTACATAGTTATGACATTATTGGCCAATATGGTGTAAGCAGCAGTCAATCACTGGCGCATACAGTAAATTTTTTATGGACATTACACACTCAGGAGGAGATTATGCCATGACCGATTATTAAGACCAATGCTCGGAACCAAATCAACATGCATCACAAAAATGCGCAGGTTCCATGCATCTGAAATGGTTTAAATTTAAATTCTAAGCATCAAAACCTGAGGGTACATGTCTACTGAGAACCCTGATCTAGATTAAACGATTTTATATCGCCCTTTTATTACCCTTTTGCTGTCACAGTGTACTTGTTGCCATAGTAATTGGAGGTGAGAATAGGCACTCTACTTCCAATATAATTTTGTTGTATTTCACTTCTTTTTATTTTATTCCCCTGTGCTATCTAACAAATAATCAGAATGTGTAAGAGATTTTAATGTTCTACGTTCAACATCATAATGCTATATAAATTCTGCACATAGAAGTTTTAACCTGGACATTACTGGATCTCACTGCACTGTAAGCAGGATTCATTAAGTTATTTAAGTGCGAATTAACAAGGTACATGAAGAGGTTTATGGCACATCATAATCTTGTTGTTCAATCTGGCTATTAAATATTTTGGCAACCTTTCACCTCAACCGAACCACTGTTGTTGGAGATTCAATTAATCTATTACCATATTTCAAAACATTACCATATCAGCATATAGTACATGTACATACATACACAAACTCTCAAACAATACTATTACTCACAAAGGTGCAAGACATACTAAAAGCATGTCAGACATTCTGGAGTGATTTGTGTCACCTTGGTCACTTTAACTAAAACTGACAAAAAAGTGACTAGAACTGAGTGATTTCTTCTTACCCACTCATATGAAGATACACCCCCCCCCAACTGATTCACACGTTCTTATGTCTGACCAGTTGATCACTTATTTGAGAGACTCTAAAAGCACTTTGGCTAGGTTTACGTGTATATTATACAGGGCCAAAATGATACAAGTCTGCTGCAGATCGACTTGATTCACAGCACAGAGCCAATAAGACAATACATTATCGATACACATATCAACTTCATGGTCTTTAACAATTTGAAGGTCTCTCAGTGGTTGGTGCCATTTTATATATGTTAACAGACTAGTTGCATTTCTAGCATGCATGCAGATTATAAACTGATATAGACTTATAACCTGCTCATATGCCATTCTCATCCTTGACAAGATATAAAAACAAATACTTCCAAACAGACATCCTGTTAAGTGTCAGCAATTGCTATTTCACCTTTTAGGCCATTTCAAGATTCACTGTACTAATTCAATTCCCATTGTAAACCTATGCAAACACCATATTAAAAATTCAACAACTTTAAATTTCTGAGTGCTCGTGATTGAACCTATATGTGTCAGTACAGATGCATCCTGGATGACAGCTTCTGTGTTGAGAAAACCTTATGGGTTGTGGCATTTTCTGGATCTATGTATGTTTGAAACATGTCCTTTCAATTCTGCACCAAAGAATAAGGTTCTAATTTCAGTCATGAATGCTCCAAAATCAAGCCTGTTAAAGGACTAAAATTCCACCAATAAAACAATGTCCCCTTTTTTTGGTCAGTTACAACTAGGACAAGCTCTCAAAAGATTCTTAATATTAAAATCTAACTTTCATTATCAACCAATCTTGGCCAGCCAAACCCATATATACTCTCCTTATGTTTACCCATTTACGGACTTTTTTTTACCAATTTCATGTCTTTACTTAAGTTTGGAAGTCATTGGTGTTATCTTAGAAAGAGAAGAAACAGTGCAATTTCCTTTTGCAAGGAAAATTTTAGCTTGAACAAGTCCAAGTGGCAGAGATCAAATCAAATCCTTCACAGTGTACTTCCTACAGATGGAAAATTGCTGCTGCAGGAACAGACACTTGTTTCTTTCAGTGAAAAAAGGAAATTATTGACAATACCACCTTCCCTTCTACAAATTAACATGACTATAACTTGCGTGTTGGGTATCTGTCACCTTGCTGATTCTGTGCAAACATTTTTTTTGTCCTATCAGCACATTGTCATTGATTACATATATCAGTGACACTCCGAACTTGTTCCCCATGTAGGAATTGTGTATTTTAAAGATCATGTAATCACCACTTTTGTTCAACATTTCTCTTTGTACCTATTTAGATTGAATTTGTATGTCGATATTCTTGGTGTGTCAAGCAGTGAATAAGCTACAGTTAGTTCTGATTGGTGGTTATTGTTTTACTATGGACTTACCATCAATCAGAACTGAATGTATCATGTTTCACTGTGTGACACACTGGAAGTGTAGCCCTCATAATCACTGTGTGACACACTGGAAGTGTAGCCCTCATAATCACTGTGTGACACACTGGAAGTGTAGCCCTCATAATCGATACAAGTAGACAAGATATGAAGCAACAGCAACATTTAGCATAAAAGGAGTTATTCAGTGATCAGTAAAGTACTTATATCATACACGAAGAACAAGTCTGGAATGTCTTCTTTACGATAATATATATTATTTGTAGCTGTGCATGATTAAAAGATAAAATAATCAGCATGAAATTGGTGAAGGGTGGGAGATGCAATAAAATCTGATTATATGTATGTCAGCAAACATTCCAAACTGTCATTAATGAGAATCCCTGACAAGATCTAAAGATACGAGTTGCTATTTCTGGACTTTCAAGTTCATAGTTTTCTGTAAAATATACTACCCGCTGCTTGTAAATAATGCTGTCAAAATTTTAGGAAATGTCTACCAGGTACCCGTCGATCCTAATGATCAGTTACCTGGGGTATCCAATCAAAGGGAAATTATACTGAATGTGAACATAAACGGCTTTGCTGTAGCTTCATACATGCAAACCCCCAGAGAGGTATAAGCATAATTATCACTAATATGAGTGGCAAAAAAGTGCAGTCTGGGCATAAAAAGAGTAATCTATATATTACATGCCATAATTACAGATGACCGTATGAAAAAGCATAAAAAACATAAACATACTTTAAGTGGCAAAAAAAGTGCAATCTGGACATAAAAAGAGTAATCTACATATTACATGCCATAATTACAGATAACCATATGAAAAACATAAATTTATTTTTGCTACTGACCTAGTTCTGCAGTTAGTTAAAATTCTTGTCACAAATCAGCTAAATCTAAGTGGATTAATACAAGAATACAGACACAAAACAAAATGACAATTATTTATACACCAGAATCACTTTAACTAGTCTACATGTCAAACTTTTGCTGCATGGTTGTAAAGTTATGTCCACAAATTCTGAATGCTGCGTTACACCACTGTCAAATTTCTCTCTCAAAATCTGTAAAGCACTATTGATTTGTCCTTTTCTTGTTGCAACATCTTCAGTTTAACAAAATCCCTCTCCTCTAACACTTTTTAACAGTGATGAAACCTGTTTTACTTAATGTTTGGTACCTTGTTTTTGTTTCAATACAGACTGGTCTGCTACCTAAGTGTGTATCAGAATATAATGATTCTGTGATGGATTCAAATCCAAGAAACCTGTTTGCTTGGAAATGTGTTATGTACAGTTGCTATCAATAGAAAATAAGGAAACTATTTGACATACATGGCCAAATGGCACATTGTCAAAAATATATTATTAGACAGAGGTCTGTGATGAATAAATGCACAGCAGCCAATGGTCACATGACATGAGTCTCAAACTGTGCTTGTTATTTTATGTCTCGCTTGCTCCTGATGTCGGCAGATATAATCTTTGATCTGAACTTGGAAACAGGTTTTTTATTAACATGAACTAAACAGGTACCTTATAGCTCATTTTATTACCTGGGTAATTATGAACGGACCATTGACAGCTCTATTTGCAAAATGTCTCCTTAAGTGCATGTACTGTTTTCTAAGATGACAATTAATATCAGGGTTCTCAACATAATTCAGAATGAAGAGTTTTGGACTCCTCACTCATGAAATTCTGGAGTGCCAAAACTATTCCTGAGAGTCCCTGACATAAACTTAGGAGCTCCCCACTTTCCAAAACTAAAAGGAACATGAAAAGCAGATGTTCATTATTTTATTCATATCAGAATTGAATTCTTAGCCATCACACTAAAAGAAAATATTTTACAGTAAATAAAATAAAGGTTTAAACATCATACATGTATATTTATATTTTTTGACTTTACAACAACACTAAAAACAAGAAACAACACACACCACAATAAAATTGTCAACAAGCGGTTTCAATCCCAAGACTACTCTGGTGGCCTAAGTGGTTACAGCATCTGATTTGGATATGGGCGGTCAAGGGTTCAAACCCCAACCGAGCCACACCAAAGACTTATAAGAATGGTACTAACAGCTGCCTTGCTTGCCGCTCAGCATTAAGAGGTTAGTGTTAGTGTTCCCAAAAAAACAGAATGGATTTTGTCGACTTGTTTTTATAAGTCAACTTATTTTCTGCACTCTTAAAATGTTTCTACTGATACTGTGGTGCTCTATAGAAATCACATGTACTTAACTTGAAATCTTGTTGAAATCAAACTCAAAGAATGCTTTGATTACATTCATGATTTATATTCACATCATCACCAAATTAATTTAAACACAGTGACAACAAAATAGGACATAGCTTATTTGCCAATCAATCACAGGTGCTTATATACACACTCAATAGAACATGGTATCTTTGAAGTACGCATGAGTAGCATTTGGAGGGGCAGTCCTTTCTTCAATATAATTAAAAGAATATAGATTAACTGTTAATTAGTCACAGTGGTTTCTTGACTGTTTACTCAGGTCTTACCTTTAGATATTCTGCAGAATGGTCATGGCTAACCAGAATATGAAATGGGAGAGTGTCGTTTGGGTAAATGGGACACATCAACAGGGACACGTTACATAGAGTAACGGTGCCTCCTTTGAGAATTCCACGCGTATTTGACCCGGAAGCTCGGGTCCCTGAGAGTCCTGAATAACATCAATCACTTTTCTTACGTGAGACATATTGCAATATTCTAAGCCTGTGATGTGTAACTGCATGTAAGATATGTAAAACTTTACATTTTAAAATTTAAAAAAGGCATGACGCATATCATAACAGCTGGCCCATTAAAGAAATACAGGGATAATTTTATTTTTAAAAAATCATGGTTTACCTGGTCCTAAACTACACAAGAATTTCATACACAACTGTTTAATTTTCTGTCATTATCTGCAGTGACTACGTTCTTAGTATATGTAGTACTAAATTACGTAAATAATGATAAATTGGTATAACTGTCACAATGGGATACGAAGGGACAAACATTTTCATATTCACCCAATTTCCGATAATACGTAAACAAGACGTGTATTGATTTAACAGAAACCTTACCTCTCTTCAAAGCCTCCTCATATGAGATATAAGATAATTTAGAATCTTTTCCTCCCATTTCCTCAAGTATGCTTGAGTAGAATCTAGTCAGTTGCGTAAGAATGATCAGCAACAAGCGCAAAATTATTCCTGCTGTCAACCATTTTTGATCACGCGACTTCGAAGACCTTTTGCGAGATCGATGTCAACGAGAAGCTTTCATCGGACCCTGGAAAAGTTGCATCACGTACATGCCCAGTTTTAAGGCAAATGTCACACGCGTTATACACATAATTTTAGTACGAACCAAAAACATTCAATTCATTCGGATTTATGTCATTTAATACTTTGAGTATTAAAAATAACAGAAAATTATCGCTATGTAGTGCCCCCGTGGCAGAGTCATACCTAATGCTTCTCTCCTATGATAGATCAGAAGGGCGATAAAATGTCGATATTGACGTGGAGTGATAAATAAAAAATGTCAACTTTCCTGCAGGATTATCATACATAAAGTATAAGTGCTCTCAGTTAGTGCAATTTTTAACAAATGAGAAATCCAGTGTATTAAGAAATAAAACTGGATAATGTTAAAAATTTAGATAAATCATACTATATGAAACGTCATTTTAATTATTAGATTTTAGATTTTATGTCCGGTGCCAAATCAGCATGAAAAGAAGCTATAGATGCCTATATAAAAAATTATAACGAAAATAAAATAAAACTAAAAAAAATTGATTTAAAGAAAAGCTACAAACGATTCTTACCAATAACTGGCTTCAAAATAAACCAGATAATGTGTAATGATATAGACTTGTAATGGCTGTAACATTGATGAAACCCATCTATCAAATAAACAGTTGCCTCCAACAAGTGTTTGCTCAGAAGATTTCAAACACAAGACTACTTTTCGCGGCCATCAAATGTGAACTATACTGGAGGCGGAAATGCAACTGGCAATTTCATACCAACATATTGTGTGTTCCGAGGCAAATGATGGAATGGTGCATTCCTTGGTGGAACCCAGTTGGATCTAAGGGAAAGTAACGAGTCCGGATGATTGAACTCAGTCCTTTTTTTCAGTGCTGTCTGACAAACTATATTCCTAAGTCTGTAACCATCAATTTTGCTCTAAAGTTGATCCATTTATAATTTGCTTAATGGTCACAAGTCACATATATATGTTACATTACTTTAATGAGCCCCAAAACAAATAATAATATTCATTCTTCTCTCTCTCTGCCCCCACCTCTCCCACCTCAGCCTTAGGACTTGGGTTATTACGGCCCCCTAAATGGAACCATCTCTTTAGAACTTAGATTAATGCTAAAAAATTAGTTGATTTTTACCGATTTTAACTATGCTACGTCGCGTTTTGCTGAATACCAGTTGCACATGATAGATGGAATAAAGCAATGTGTCATTAAAATCAACAAATCAAGTTTATTCACAAATGTTGGCAACATCATTACCGAAACTGCCATTAGAAAATTATTGGAGTTGTATGTTGACTTGTTACATTGCATTTGAGGCAATGTCTTACAATGTCAGTGATCCGTAAAAGAAAGTGCCTTAACCACTCGGCTACTCATTTTGATTTCCAAACACTGAATTATGCACCAGTTGTTTACAAAATCATCAATCTCAAACTTTTATTGAGCTCTGTGTACGATTTCAGATATGGTTAATTTGCGTTTGAAACAAGACAACTCTGTGCATCATTTTCACTTTCAAATTCAATTGCTTGTACAGCTTCATGTTTCTGTAATGTATTAACATATCTCTTGTCAATGCACATAATAGCTTTTCTACAGATGTAATGTACCTTGCTATCATTATCAGTTTTTTTTACTAGGTGGATAAATTATTTTCGTCTGTAATTAATTTCTCTTGCACAAGGGGGGGGGGGGGCAGTGTCCTTGAAATGGTCATGTAGATGTGTTGGTAGATTCAAGTCAACTTCCAAATTGAACATTAGGAAAGTTTAACAAGTTTTTATCTCTTGTCTTATTAATTCGTCACTAACTCATCTGTAGTGTTTACCAGGCATGTAATGGTTCATTGTCCAATCATATAGATCATATTGGAGAAGATACATAATATGTGACCTTCACCTTTCATGCCTCCCATCATATTTTATTTGTCCATCCTCATCAGCATATTATTCTTTGTTTGCTTTTTGTGTATATGCGTCGGATCATGCTAACACCACCTCTAATTCCACTCTCAACCATCAACAGCATGTTGTAATCTGTCAACAGTCCAAGTACTACATGTGACATCTTTAAACTGGCATTATCAACAAAATCAGATGGACAGTAATAACATGCTTGATCAGGTCTGTAGTTTGCAAAAGGTAAATGTCAAAATGCATTGAAAATGTCTTACATTAAGGTATCTTTATGGGCATAGAAATTGTGAGGGTCAGTGTTTGTCGAGTTATGAGTATGACATCACATTTGGTACATACTGGGAATCAATGTATATTACCAGATATGTTCGTATCAATCAGACTTAAATAAAACCTTTCTTTGGGTGGCATATGTGTTCAATGATTCATTCACAATTTTCATGCTTTAACACTGACATATATTTTTTCCTGAAGAAAGTACATTTCATGTTCTCCAAATGTTTCTGTGTTTCTATAAATTTGTCATCTCTTGAAATGTTAGCAGCTGTTAAAGTTATCTATATGTAATTGTTATTTTCTTGCCACTGTTAATGAACATATCTATATTGAAATCCTTGCACACTGAAATTCATTTCATTTTTCATCTTTATTCAGTATGATTTTTACCTCATTACTTGGGTCAGTTTATACAAGTGTCTTCATGATCAGGTAATTATCATAACAATTTATAAATGAAAATGTGACATATTTTGGATATTTGCAATTCAAATTACCATTTTTATGAACAGAACCTCTGTGCTTGTCTGTTTAGTGATAATGATCACACAGTTTTTTATATTTTGCTGTCATATTTCATGTATTCATGAAGTTAAAATATTTCTCATTTTCATCTGTGAATACCACAGGCTTAGTATTTTTCAGTTTTCTGAAGAACCATCCAACTATCCTACTCAAATGGGTGTAAACACCTGTATGCAATCAGTACCTCTGAACTATTGGACTGTGGCATTTGTAAATTGAATTGACGTATATACAGAACATTGCTTTGCTATTTGCATTGCCCCGGATGTACTGGCTTGATCTGTAGTATCATTAAATTTTGTGGTGAGTAGCTCATACACAAAGCTTATGGGATGATGATACTTTTAAATTTGCAATAAACAACATAAAGGACTTTCAAATGACGATGACGATTTATGAATCTGGTACATCTATAGAGTTGTCCACACTGTAACATTGCCTTTTGTGATCTTATAACTATTCTGGTGCATTAAAAACATTTCAAGTATTTATTATATATTTCTTTCAGTCATGTCTGCTTATCTTAAGGATCATACCAATGGAGATAAATTTTGTATGCCAACATAATGTTATTTTTCATTCCCTCAAATAGAATAAAAATGTTGACATGTTTATAGTTTTTCTTTCTCTGTCACTCTGGTCTAATGTATTTTTCTTCAACTATTTCATACACATGTATGGAGATGTCATATTTAATTTCATTTTCTTTCAGATGCACTGTAATGTTATCTGGCATATACAAACCAATGGCTGTATCTAAGCAAATTCTATCAATATGGCCTATATACATGATCACTTGTCATAAGCAAGTTTGTTTGTTTTCCACCCATTAAGATACATCAGTATGTGAATTTCCTTGAACTGATCAATTCATGTTTACTTGAAGTGAGAAATAACCAGAATTGTTAAACTTAAATTTTTGTGGTGGATAGCTTGTACACAAAGCATATGGGATGATGATACTTTCACTTGTGCTCTTACTTATTCCCTGACCAAATCTGGCATGTAAAATGTCAAATATTCAATGACAGTCCATTTTATCTGTCCATTTTGTTTATAGGTATTGTTCAGTGGTAAAACTCCCTTCTTCAACTTTATGTACTTTGTGACCATTTGATAATCAAGTTCGACTTTCTCTGTATACTCTGTGGGCCATTTGATGGTCAGGTTCAACTTTCTCTGTATACTGTGTGGCTATTTGATAGTCTAGTCAACTGCTCTATATACTGTGTGGGTCATTTGATAGTCAAGTTCAACTTTCTCTGTATACTGTGTGGCTATTTGATAGTCTAGTCAACTGCTCTATATACTGTGTGGCTATTTGATAGTCAAGTTCAACTTTCTATGTATACTCTGTGGGCCATTTGATGGTCCAGTTCAGCTCTCTCTGTATACTGTGTGGGCCATTTGATAGTCAGGTTCAACTTTCTCTGTATACTGTGTGGCTATTTGATAGTCTAGTCAACTTCTCTGTATACTGTGTGGGCCATTTGATAGTCAAGTTCAACTTTCTCTGTATACTGTAAGGCCATTTGATAGTCAAGTTCAACTTTCTCTGTATACTGTATATGCGATACTGTACATGTGGCCATATGATAGTCATGTTCAGCTTTCTCTGCCTACTTTGTGGGCCATTTGATAGTCAAGTTCAACTTTCTCTGCATACTGTATGGGTCATTTGATAGTCAAGTTCAACTTTCTATGTATACTCTGTGGGCCATTTGATGGTCCAGTTCAACTCTCTCTGTATACTGTGTGGGCCATTTGATAGTCAGGTTCAACTTTCTCTGTATACTGTGTGGCTATTTGATAGTCTAGTCACCTTCTCTGTATACTGTGTGGGCCATTTGATAGTCAAGTTCAACTTTCTCTGTATACTGTAAAGCCATTTGATAGTCAAGTTCAACTTTCTCTGTATACTGTACATGCGATACTGTACATGTGGCCATATGATAGTCATGTTCAGCTTTCTCTGCCTACTTTGTGGGCCATTTGATAATCAAGTTCAACTTTCTCTGCATACTGTATGGGTCATTTGATAGTCAAGTTCAACTCTCTCTGTATACTGTGTGGTCATTTGATAGCCAAGTTCAAAGTTCTAGGTATACTGTGTGGGCCATTTGATAGTCAAGTTTAACTTTTATAGAACCACACTGAGTTTCCTAATTGATTTTTTTTACCTTTAGGTATGGTTCAGTGTCATTTAAAAATTCACATATGCCTTTGTTGTTACAAGCAGAAAGTTTGTACTCACATTTCTCATAAATGAATCTCTAAAAATGTTCAGTATAATTCTGTTTACATTTTGCGTATTCTTCTCAATTCCTTATCACTTTGGTAATCACATTGAAAGAGGCTTCAGTGCATTTTTAACATGTTTTGGAATAGGCTGATCAAGAAAAGAAGGCATCAGCATTGATTTATTTAAATAAAAACATTTAGATGGGTTTTACTACTGATGAAACTGTAAATATGTATGAAGAATGCAGTTATCTCACTACGGGCCCCAAAGCAAACTTTTTGTACAAAGCCCACCCTTACTGTCACTTTATTTGTTCATGGTTGGGCTGGGCCCCCTAGATGGCTGAACCACACAGCATAGCTGTACCTGCTGTCATGGTAGTTACACTGCTGGAAGAATGATATATATGCCATTCATGTCATCAGAATGCCCACCTCAGTACCTAAAGTGTCTGCCTGTTGCTGATACACTGGAAAAACTATATTAAAAAATACATTTACCACCCACAGATGGATCCACATTTCCTTCTGCAGATATTTTCCCTAAATGTTAGTAATGTGTCCTCAAGTTTCCTCATTCAAGTTTCCTATGGTGGCTTAATTGGTCTTTTGTTAACTTTGTATCATGAGGCTCCCATTGCATGCACAAGACCAGCTCCTCCCTAGTGTCATTCTGACAACCAGGTTGCTTCATGTAGTACTTACATTGCAATTTTAATTTTTAGTTTCATTTAGACACCTACTGTGTGGTGTTTTTTTTACCTAATTTCTACCCAGCCAGCTTAGTATTAAGGTGGTACTCTATTATATATGTACAAATATTTTGGTGGAAGCAAGACACAATCCACCAACCTTTCACCTAGAAATCTAACAAATCACATGGCTGAGTTAATTTGGTCAGTAACTATTACTGTGATTACAAGGCTATATGAAGATTGATTTTTCCTGTGTCTGCATTTCAGTATCTCTCAGCAGAAGAAATAACTTGTCATAAATGATTTATCCTTTTTGCTATTTCCATACAGCATAATTAATTTTAACAGATATCAGTTTTGTCTGTCTGTCTGTGCTTAAGCATCTACCTGCTGATTAATTAATATTATCAATGTTTGTGAAATTCCAAATACTGCCTATCTGTATGTGAAAAGCCAGCATTTCCTATTATGGATAACTTCCCAGTCTTATTGATTTTCCTCAGAATATTCTTGAAAAGTGTTTGGCTTAGGTGCTATCAAACTCGTAGAGAGGGGGAGAGAGAGAAAGAGAGACATGGTAATGAAGGTGTATATATTAATTAAGCGAGACAGCAGGAATCTGAATAACAAGTAATCAGCCATTTGCTTAAGTTAATTAGATTTTAGGCTGTGACACAATTACTCTTGGTATACAATACACCCTTATTTGTTGTTGGTTGGTTTACTTAAGTATTGTTTGATTTTGGCTTCCACTCTTGTTTCTGTAGTGTTTGGAATGTATTCTTCATTTGTTTGTTCAAATTTTGTGTGTATTTTTGCTAGAGCAAGCTGGTGGAAAAATATTATTGTCCAACCACATATACATATAAATATGTAATGATTTAACACTGCAACGTAAAAATGTGTCTTTGATCCACCCAATCAAGCTGTTCACAAAAATATCCAGAAAGAGGGGAAAAATCAGAATAACTTCATCCAACATTACACAAGTGATGTATAGGCACTGTATGATGACAGAGTGTAACTGCAAAATTTGCTGATGGATGCTTGGAAGACTTGCAAAATTGCAATGGATTCAGGAGGCACACTGTAACTGTACTAATGCCAGTCCTGAATGAAAGCTTAAGCTGGTAAACACTCAATATACAGGTGACCATCCAACAAGGGTAAAGGGAGGTCATTTGCAAGAGTTACTTTCTTTGACTATAAGATATATAGAGTGAAAGACAATTTTTGTCATCTTTTCAGGAGGACTGTATTTGGGACATAGCATTGTTTATTTGCTAATGTTAATGTGATCAGGTAATATATATGATTGAGAAACCCCGAAAAGGTCTTCAATGCTTGACTATTTAAAAAAGGAAATTTTTGAGGTTTCAAAGTTTCACCAAGAGGTAATCAAGTTGTGAGACTAACTGCACTCATGAAATCAAATATCTATTGGACAGTTGCCTTTCATACAAGTAATCTTTTCTTCTAAATAAATTAAGTTTTAATACTTTCTTATTCTTATTATTTGCAAATAACTGATCATCAATGATAATGATACAGGTTAACTATTTCAAGCACAGTAAACTGTAAATGCTTGTGTCCACAACTTTTAATCGAGTTCACCGCTGTCTGAATTTCTAAGGTTGCAGACAAGGGAAAGCTTTAAGGTGGGAATGGGGAAGTCATTTGATTGATGCTGATCATCTGAATGATTAACTTCTAAGTTATCAAGGTTAACACAAGCAAAACTATTTCCCTTAGTCATTTATTATTTGAAAGCAAGAACATTACATCATTATCATGAAATATGCTAAAACAAATGTAAGCCAATGGCAAAAAGATTACATAAATGTATCACTCTGTTTCAGAACTTGACAATATGCAGAGCTATATTAAACATGAATTCAAGTTTTCATGGAAAATTTGATAAATGCCATGTGTACCTAATATGCAATAAATATATATGAAAAGAAGAAGAAAAAAAAAGAAATTATGTTACTGTTTTCTTTCATAAAATGATGTTAAATTATTTTTTTAAAAATCCTATGACATGTACACTAACAATACATTTGAGTACATTTCTGATTTATAATCAGGACTACATCTGGAAACATCAGTAAGAAGCAAATAAAAAAGTATTGATACCACCAACACCAGAATCCCTATACACACAAGTCCTCAGTTGTGAAGTTGCTTTCAATGCAAGTCCTCAGTTTTGATGTTTTTATTGAGTATCAATATAATACAAAATGATACTGATATACATATAACTTCAAATCCTCATTTCAATGCAAAGAAATGTATGTGAGTTGTGATGAGAAGAAAATTAATTAAAATGTTATACATATCACCAATTTAGACTATGTCAGAGTGGATTGACACTCTACTGCCCAAAGGAATTCAAGATAAGACCTGTTCTTCTTTTTAATTGCTTTGTGTTGAAACCTCTGATATCCTTGAGTGATAGGATGTTCAAAATTAGCCATTGTGGCAGCCATACAAGATTGACACCATTTTCATTTAGAACAAACTGGACACTATTTAAAGACTTTGGGTGAAAACATCATGCCAACATGACTATCCATTCAGGAGATGTAAAGACAAGTTTTTAAATATGTTCATCATGGCAGCCATGTTGGATGTCAACAGGGCACCATTTTTATTCAGGACCAACTAGATACTATAAGAAGTTTGATGGTGACAACCCTAGATAGATATAACCATTGATTCTTTTCCTGGAGTAGCAATGGCAAGGTTTTTAATATGACTGCCACTGGATGTCAGATCACCATCATTTTCATTCAGGACCAACTAGACACCATAAGAAGTCTTCTGCTGGAAACCTCATGTTGATATGACTTTACATTTGGAAATAACGATAAGACTTTTAAGATAGACACTGTGGCAGCCATATTAGACATTAGATCAGCACAATGTTTATTTAAACCCAGCTAGACCCCATAAGAAGTCTCCTGGTGAAAACTGCATGCTGACGTGACTTTCTGTGCAGAAGGAGTAGAATAACAAGAGTTTCAGAAGACAGGCACAGAGGTGGCCATTTTGGATATCCGTGCAGAACCATTTTGATTTAGGACTAACCATACATCATGAAAGTCATCTTTAAACCCCATATTGATATGGCTTTCCATTCAGCAGGAGTAGAGATAATAATATTTGTAACATGGCTGCCATGCTGGTCATATTCAATGTCCAATCAGCATCATTTTCATTTAGGGCCAACTACATGTAATAAGAAGCCTTTTAGTTGAATCCCCATGCTGATATTACCATCCATTTAGAAGCAGTATCAAAAACAATATTTTCAAGATGGCCAATATTGTGGCACTTAATTCTGGATGTCCGAGTGGAAACATTTCACTAAAGAACAGTTTGACATCACCGGTAGCCTTTTAGTACAGATCTCATGCTGACATGACTTCCTGTTCATCAGGAGCAGTAATAACAAGATTTTCAAGATGGACACTGTGGTGGCCATATTGGATGTCTGAGCTGAAACATTTTCATTTAGGATCAACAAGACATCATAATAAGTTTTCTGATGAAAATCCCTTATTAAAAATTACTTTCTATATAGGATGAGAAGCAATAACAATATTTTCAAGATGCCTGCCATGGCAGCCATACTCCTGCCATGGCAGCCATACTGGATGTCAGATCGGCACTATTTTTACTTGGGACCAACTAGACATCAAAAGAATTCTTTTAGTGAAAACCCTCTGATGATATGACCACACATTTAGGAGACATAGCGATACATGGCTGTTTTAGTGGTCAGTAGGACCCACTAGCCCCTTAGATTAATATATATGTTACTAGTTTCATTGCCGTCTTCCAAGTAGTTTAGGAGGAGTGGTGATAACAAACTTGTGCTAATGGATGGACAGATGTCTAACCACAAAACAAGCCCTCACATAACAATTCTTGTTGATCGGTAAAGCTACAAATCTTAAAATTGGTTATGATTTTAGAAGCTGCATATAAGCAATAGTTCACACAAAACAAGAGGTTGTCACAAACATGACCAAAGTCCCCTGCTGCCATGAAGAAAACTCCTAACTGAATGAATCATGCAGCCTCTGTCACAAGAAGGAAGCTGCAACTGCTTTCACGTTATTTCCATATGGTAAAAATGCCAACTAAATATGAAAACAATCATAAAAGAGATTCCCTTTTAATCAAACCTTTCATTTACCTGAAGAGTAAAAATCTTTAACATTGATCTTAATCTAGAGTGTAGACAGCCCTGTATACAGACATATGGAAGGACAGATGCTAAATGATTGTTATATCAAGCTTTTGCCAAGGCAGGCTTGACATGAAATGACTCAGATTACTGGTAGACAAGATTACTGGTAGACAAGATTACTGGTAGACACACATACAAGATATATAGCATTTCATTTCTGCTCAAATTTTTTTTAAAAAAAGAGAATATTAAAAAAATCCATTACAGACTGATGACTGTGGAACGAATCGTGCATCTTCATTTAGTGAGTAATAAGACTAATAATATAAAAATTCCATCAACAAAAGGTGTATGTTAGACTAATATTATTCACTTGACTTACATAGCACAACTGTTAAGCATTTCAATCAGTTGAATTATGAACTGTTACAAGTGCACAACTCCATGTAAAGTATCTCTCAGCCATGTAATTTACCTATTATACTCATTTTTTTAAGAACTCTTTCCAAATATAATGGCATAATTAATATGCACTGACCTTACCCATTACTGAGCTTTTCCAAGATCTTGATGACATAAAGCTATTGAATAAGAAATATACTCCTTTGAGAGGTAACAAGCTCTGTTGATCCAATAGAAATCTCATCAATATGTTTTTATTGGTGTGGTTACTCTCAGATTGACATCATTTGAGTAACCCCTTGTGACAAAAGTTAAACTATTTTATGTGTTATGTTTCTTTTTCCATATGTGTGTGTTTCTTGTATTAATTTTATTAAATTTCATTTTTGTTAAATTTTGAGTAAGGGTTTGTACACCATTCAAATTTTTTATTTCTTCTAATATATCAAATTTCTGGAGTTATTTAATTCATAATCATAGTTTCCTGTAAGTCTAAAGTTTAATAAATAAAAGCTAAATTAAATTAATTCATATTTAATTTCTATTAAGTATAGTTTTATAGTTTTAATAAATAGATATCTATTATAATGTTTCTGCTTTGCGCATAGGTTGTTTGAGATCTTAATTAGGCACGAGCAGCATTCACACTACGCTTTCGCGATCACGTGAACACTAGCTCAGGTGCTACGAGTTTCTTGTCTAATACATGAATGACAATTTTGATCGTAAATATAATATTAAGTGGCTATAGTTAGGTTACTAATAATTTAATAATTTAATAATAATTTATTAAAATAATAAATGAATAATTGTTTAGTTTAGTCAATTTAATCGTAATCAGTAAATTTGGAAAATTTAGCTATAATATTTATTGGTAAAGTTAAATTAATAATATTAAACTGTTTAATAAGTGTTCTTCGCATTCATTTAAGTTGTTTAAACATTTCTTACGTAATATGAATCATAAGTCTGTTTTCCATTGCGTTAAGTCATCTTTTAACCCACACAGTATGGCGAGTGTCCTTTCTCCCTGGTCACAGGAAGGAGTCACAGTATCGCTATTTTGTCAATCTGTCCTTTGTCCCTGCTCAACAGGAAGGAGTCTCATCATCGCATATTGTATTCCATTTATTTTGTATTTCATTAATTTCTTTTAATATTCTTGCTCCATTACCTTAATTCAAAGTCCATTTCTTTTCCATTCGTTTGATTCTGTAATTCTTCCTCTGTTTATCTGACATTTTGGAACTAGGGGGCTCTTGTACTGACTAGACTGCTTGCTGACAAGATGTTCCGTTCATCAATATGTGCAGATTTCACTTATTATAGAACCTGTCTGAGACCAGGATGATGTAACCTAATTTACTAAGTATGTGTAATGTCTGATCAAAATTTGGTGTCCAGAGTACAACCACTCAGATGCAAGATTATCTCATAAATATGTACATGTATCAGTCTTGGTCATAATCAAATTCATCCACCATCTTGGTGATATAAGAAGACTATTTAACAAATCTGATCAAAACCTGATCCAAAGCAGAGTTGCAAGAGTGTCTCTATATGCCTACTGAGCATGTTTGATCAAAATCCACTATAAGCCTACTGCACATGTTTGATCAAATATCATCTCTAGAGTAGTAAAAAAAATCAGCAATTAGATGCAAAATCACATGTTATGCATAGATCTTGCACTGAATAAACCTCATCCAACATCTTGATGATATTAGCTGATTTAGGAAGTCTGATCAAAATCAGGTCAGAAATACCATCTCTAGAGTGACAATAATCTTATCAGATCACAAGATCACATTATTAATATGCATGAATTTCCCTTACAAAACTTGTGCATATTTTCCAAGTTTGATATAAATTGGATCACAGATATTGCATTCAGAATGTTAACAATCTCAGCCAATCAGATGCAAGATTACTCCGTTATTATGTGTGGATCTTTTCATTAATGAACTTAATAAAAGATTTTCATTATATAAGCCTATATTCCAAGTTTGATAAAAACTGGATATAAAAAATTGCCTCCAGAGAATTAATAAGCTCAATCAGATCTGAGATCCCCTCATTAACACGCAGATCTTGGTCATTGTCAATTCCTTCCAAGACCTCAATGATACATGCATAAATTCCAAGTACGATCAAAATCAGATCTGAAATATTGCCTCCGGTATGGTAACAAACTCAGCCAATCAGATGCAAGATCACCTTAAATATGCTTGGACTGAACTTGTCCAAGATCATGGTAATATAAGCATATATTCCAAATTTGATCAAACACGATCTGAAATATGGCCTCAGGAGTGGTGACAAATGATTGCTGACAGATAGTTACATGGACACATGATGTATGGAGTGCCATACAATAACCTCATATGGCCTTACTTGCAATATTTTATATACAAGAGAAACTCAACTGTCCATTACTGGGTCAAGTTGAAATATGAAGATAACTTGCATCATAATCATCAAAACTTAATTATTCACATCTACATATGATGTGTAGTAGGTCAATATAACACTGTGTATGATGTGTCATAGGTCTACATACAATGTGTAAAAGGTTTACATAACATTGTGCAATAGGTCTACATAACATTATGTAATAGGTCTACATAAGATGTGTAATAGGTCTACATACAATGTAATAGGCCTACATATCATGTGTAATAGGTCTACATATGATGTGTAATAGGTCTACATACAATGTGTAATAGGTCTACATACGATGTGTAATAGGTCTACATGCAATGTGTAATAGGTCTACATACAATGTCTAAAAGGTCTACATAACATTGTGTAATAGGTCTACATACAATGTATAATAGGTCTACGTATGATGTGTAATAGGTCTACATACAATGTGTAATAAGTATACATACAGTGTGTAATAGGTCTGCATATGATGTGTAATAGGTATTCATATGATGTGTAATAGGTTTACATATGATGTGTAATAGGTCTACATATGATGTGTAATAGGTCTACATACAATGTGTAATAGGTCTGCATTATGATGTGTAGTAGGTCTACATACAATGTGCAATAGGTCTACATATGATGTGTATTAGGTCTACATATGATGTGTAATAGGTATACATAACATTGTGTAATAGGTCTGCATTATGATGTGTAATAGGTCTACATACAATGTGTAATAGGTCTATATATGATGTGTAATAGGTCTACATATGATGTGTAATAGGTCTACATAACATTGTGTAATAGGTCTGCATTGTGATGTGTAATAGGTCTACATACAATGTGTAATAGGTGTATATATGATGTTTAATAGGTCTACATAACATTGTGTAATAGGTCTCCATACAATGTGTAATAGGTCAACATAACATTGTGTAATAGGTCTGCATTATAATGTGTAATAGGTCTGCATATGATGTGTAATAGGTCTGCATTATGATGTGTAATAGGTCTACATACAATGTGTAATAGGTGTATATATGATGTGTAATAGGTCTACATAACATTGTGTAATAGGTCTCCATACAATGTGTAATAGGTCAACATAACATTGTGTAATAGGTCTGCATTATAATGTGTAATAGGTCTGCATATGATGTGTAATAGGTCTGCATTATGATGTGTAATAGATCTACATACAATGTGTAATAGGTCTATATATGATGTGTAATAGGTCTACATATAATGTGTAATAGGTCTACATACGATGAGTAATAGGTCTACAGATGATGTGTAATAGGTCTACATATGATGTGTAATAGGTCTACATAACATTGTGTAATAGGTCTGCATTATGATGTGTAATAGGTCTACATACAATGTGTAATAGGTCTACATAACATTGTGTAATAGGTCTGCATTATAATGTGTAATAGGTCTAAATATGATGTGTAATAGGTCTGCATTATGATGTGTAATAGGTCTACATAACATTGTGTAATAGGTCTGCATTATGATGTGTAATAGGTCCACATACAATGTGTAATAGGTCTATATATGATGTGTAATAGGTCTATATATGATGTGTAATAGGTCTACATACAATCTGTAATAGGTCTGCATTATGATGTGTAATAGTTCTACATACAATGTATAATTGGTCTACATATGATGTGTAATAGGTCTACATTCAATGTGCAGTAGGTCAACATAACATTGTGTAATAGGTCTGCATTATGATGTGTGATAGGTCTACATACAATGTGTAATAGGTCTATATATGATGTGTAATAGGTCTACCAACTATCAAAACAAAAGGCTCAAGTGGACCTGACATTCATTAACCGGCTTACGAAACTAAAAGTTTACCATCTTGCTAAGCGTACTTATGTAGTATGATAAGAAATACAACCTTATGTACACTATGTCCCAAGCTTTATATATAATTTTGCCAATTTTATGCAGGTGTCATATATAACTGAACCCATCCAAGATGTTGCTAATGCAAATCTGTTTACTATGTTCTGATGAAAATGGATGAGAAATAAAGTCTCTTGAGAGGTTGCCATCAATCAGATGCAAGATCACTTCATTAATATGCACAGATCTCACTTATTACAGAACCTGCCTTTGACCATTATAATGTTAGATTATTTGCCCAAAATCTGATTGAAGTTCCACTGCCCGAGTGGCAATAATCAGGGAAGCCATGGCAGCTCAGGATTTGATACCCATCCATGCTGCTTTAACTTGACTCATTTCCTCAGCACAGCATAACCAACAATGTGTTAAATTTTGAATGCCATCAAAACCAACATAATCACATAAGTAAATGTCACCAATCAGATGCAAGATTACCCAATAAATGTGTCAATCTTGCCCATAATCAGACTCATCCAACATCATGATATAATACTATTTAACATATGTCATCCAAATCTGATTACAAGTTTAGAGTCTCAAGAGTGTTGACAAGGTGAGCCAATCAGATGTAAGATTAGTCTCTAGAGTGGTAAAAAGCTCAGTCAATCAGATGCATGATCACTTCTTATATATATATATATATATATATATATATATATATATATATATATAGATAGATAGATAGATAGATAGATAGATAGATAGATAGATATGCACACACTTATCTTGCTCATTATGGAATTTGTATGAGACCTAGATGATGTAAGTGTATATTTCAAGTTTGAACAAATCTATATCAGAATTTGGCCTCAGGAGTTATAACAAGTGCAGACAATCATCTTCAAGCTTCATGATCACCTGACTGATTCATTAATATTTTCAGATCTTGCCCATATTCAAACTTGTCTTGATGATATAAACCTATATTCCTAGATTTTGATCAAAACTGTCCACCAGAGTGGTAACAAACAAATTATGACAAATGGCTGGACAGATTGATGACAAATGGATGGACAGATGAATGACAGATGCAGGGCCATACCATAAGCCAACTAGGCTTTATGATCAGGTTTGCTAAAAATCAGTCCAAATCTGTGTAAAAACTGTCTTGAAGCCCCACCCAAACTTAACTGCAGAAGAAAAATCTTTCCTAATGCATACACATTATAAAAAATGTGAGAATTCTTAAACCTGAAATCAGAAAATGTTCAAATCTGACCAAAATCAAAGCAAATATTTGCCAAGTTATTTTGGATCCAATATTTTTCATATTTCATACCAATTTGTGGGACTCGGAGCTCCCACAGATGGACCTTCATTATATAATACTATGTAACTCCCACACTATGCTTTAGTTGGTAGCCCTCTCACTGGTTATAGGTAACTATAAGCCAAGATGAAAATATTATGTCAATGTATTATTGTCAGCTTAAATTAGGTTCACCAACATGTCAGAAAGGCTTATAGGTCTATAAAAATATCAAAACAACCAGTAAAAAACAACCAGATTAGTTGTCACACATGATATTTTACAAAAGTTCAAAACTCCTCTAAGTCTAAATGGCAAAATAGGTCATAACTTGCCTAAAATTCATTGAAGTCACATGGCTGAATGATGTGCACATCTTCCTGTAACAGGTAATTACTTACCAATTATCAAAACAACCATTCAAAAACTACAACACTAGTTGTGCACACAAAGTTTAGTTTCATGGATGGACTGATGGATACATGTATCTTGTTTCTATATTCCCATTGCAGTGGGAGATGATAACCAGATCAAAATCATAATTTGTTTAATTTAAGTAGATATTAATTTCTTACTGGCCTTCATAAGAAATGTCTAGAATTCTATATGCATTACTGTAAAGTATTTAATACTAGCCATGCCAACATTTAGAGGTTTTCTAAAAGTAAATTATTACTGGAAATGACATTTGGCACATCTTGCACTAAAGATATAAAATGTTTTGTTATTTAAGTACTGATTTTTCTGCCAAAATAATCCAAATTGAACTATTGCTAAACATATGCATTGTTAAGCATATAAAAGAAACTGTACTCTGTCTCCTCTGGCCTAATATTGGGAACCAAGTTTGGCTGTATTAGTCAGCAGGCCATAATACTCAAGTTTCTATGATACAACAGCTGTATCTTATTGTACCTTTGAAATTATTTATTTTATAAAAGTGAACAGTCTATTTTATCCATTTACACTATGATTAAGTAATTCCTAATTGCATGTGTACAGATTGTGCAATTTATGTAAGATTAAATCTTTCATTTAAATACACTTCGGGTTTTTATAATTGCTTAAATCAAGACTGCACTAGTGGCTAAGTGGTTTAGAGCATCCACCTGGCATGTGTGAGGTCACAGGTTTGAACCCCAGCCAAGTCATACCAAAGACTTTCAAAAATGGTACTAGCAGCCATTTTGCTAGGTGCTGAGCTTTATGAAGTTAGTGTTAGGAATAGTCGACTTGGTGTCAGGATAATGTGACTGGGTGGAACATTATGCTACATGTCTGCGACATGATGCCCAGTGCTAGACATCACTATAAATTGCCACAATGCAGACACTGCTGTAATATGACTGAAAAATTGTTGAAGCTACATTAAAAATCCAAATCACACACGCACATGTTTAAATCAATACTCCTAACCATACTGTCATAAAATTAAATATTAAGAAAATTATCCTTTTTTTTCAAATCAGGTCAAAAGCCAAAGACCATATATTTTCCTCAAATCCAATAGCTAAAAAGCATGGCTATTTTTTTTTGACAGGATGCTGAATAAAATATACTCTGAAGAAAAACAAATCTTACAAATAAAGTTCATGGATGAAATAAACAAGAATTTGAAATAATGGACAAAATGGACAGGTGATACTCTGCTATAATCAGTCGACTTCAAAATCAATGTTTAAACCACAAATAAATATCAAAGCCTTCAAATTAGACTGTTGAAGTTTGAATAGGCATGATCAGATGATACACTGTACTGAGATGACAGGGAACTTGGAATATTGGTTTCATTGCCTATCATACAATTCCAATATCCCTTTGTGAAACTAACAGAGAATAGATATGAATTACTTGAAAATTTGAGAATTGGCAAAAATCATTCAGGGATATCATACCTGCCATAAAACAACTTATCATGTGAAAAACTATTTTACTCATAAACCCCTTGAAATGGTTGTGTTCTGAAAAACTCAATTTTCAGTAATCTTAGAAGAAAAGAGTAATAAAAAGAGACAGATTGAGAGAGTGAGAGGTAAATTTACCCATTACACTATATATATCCAAAGTATTAAGTCTGTATAAACAGTAAATAGTCCTGCCTGGAGTCCATGTAAAAACTATCTTTAGGGCAGTTTATAGAACTGATTATCATGGAAGATACTGGTCAGACATTAGCAATCACCATTACACAGATTACTGGTACTTACATGGCTTAGAACAGCTAAGGTGAAGCCATATTAAATCCTATATTGAAGACTGCTGTGGGAGAGTCCATTTTGCTAATTTGCATAGGTAAAGTGGAACAACCCAATTGATTTGAAGTTATAGGTAAATGAAATAGATGCTTCTTGAAGAATAAAAGTTGTTACACATTAGTGCCTTAAATAAGAATGTTTATGTCCTCTTTATTAAAGACAGCAAATTCATGATAAGCAGCAATAATTTCTTTGGAGCTCACTATATACAGTACATAAAACACAAACATGATTATTTCAGAAGTCGGAATAGTGTACTAGTGGGGTTTATTTTCAATGGTAAAATATCAAAATGCAGCTGTGATTCAATAAGGGATGAGCAATGAGAGCAGAGTACAGCAAAACAATATCTTTTGCAAACGCAACAAGCACCATACTGACATCAGTCATTCTTAAGTGTATGACGTCTACTGATGTAGCAACACCACCCACCATATTTGACACCCACAGCAATGCAGATGCAGAAATATTGTTTTCCATGCTGAGAAAAATTAAACATGAGAAGTTACAACTACAGATTCATTTAGTCTCTAATGAATGCAAAAATGAACACAAATGACAGTTGCATCACCTTCAACCACCCCCACCCACCACCCTCTGAACTACAGACAGCAGCAGAGGCAGCATCTACTTAGGAAAATAATTTTAAATTGATTTAAGAGCTTACATTATTATAAATGGAATGGATCTTAATTTAAACTTGTGTTTAATAGTTTAAATTCAAAAGTATAAAATGAAACTTTATAACATTTACCTTTCACTTGAAAGAACACATACAATTTCTGCCTCTTTGTTAAACGTGTCAGTGGAGCAATCACTAATAACTGAGAAAAAAAATGACTGGAGGAAATGATATGGTCCTGTTCTGACCCTACGATTATGGGCAATAGCCCTGATAAATTTCTGACAATATTTGTCCATCAGGTAGGTACTGCCTATTTCCAAATCTTGTCCAACTCAAATAATTTCACATATTATATGGGCGTCCATGTGTCTTGAAAAAATGAGCATTTCCAACAATGATACGTAGTTTTTCAAAGGCTGCTTTATTTAGCAACATAACAGACTCCTCACTTTCAGAACAGCCAGGGGTTGCCGTTTCAGCTCATGGGTTTTGATTGTACCAATTATAAAGTTGCTGCAGCCAACTACAAATGTTCCCGATAATATTATACGCAAAACAAACTGAAAATGTCATCTTATCCTTCTTCATGCTGTGGGTTAGCCACAGAACTTCCTGCTTCCACTTATCTTGTAATTTTCTTTCACTTTTGGTTTTATCGTACACACGTATTTAGAGTTTCTTGTCTTGGGGGGGTGGGGTGGCGGCAATTGACACAATAAAAAATCTCCACATTTTTCAAACATGCGAAACCACAAAAAGTCAGTATCCTAAATGCTAGATGCTCTTATATGATTAACAAAGTAAGTGCCCAAATGACAATTTATGGCAGGCGCCCAAACGATAATGATAATTTGGATTAAATGGCGTAGGCATGATCTTTGTTTTAACTTCATTTCACTTTTGATTTTTGTCATGTTTATAATATAAAGAAAGATTTATACAATCCTATAACATAGGATAGATATATTTTTAATATCCACAGTCTAAAATTGCAGGCACCACAGACCACTGAGCTTTAGGAAAGTGGTGGTCCTTCTGAATATCAGGTGGCCTCAGGCCAGCGGACCTGCGTTAGGCTTTGTTAAGTATAGGCATTTCTGGCTGAGAGTCAAAAACTGGCACATTTGAGTGATGACTGGTGCTTATAAAAGTTGTTAGGGCTATGTAAAGAGTAGTTAACATGCCAAGGTGTATATTGCAAAACCATGACATGCATGCAGGATTGCTACAATGTCTACATTTTACTTTTGTCTTTTTCTGTAACATTTAGCACATCTGAAATGCTATTAGCATGGATAGTCACTCCTCTGCCTTAAATGCTGTTCTACAACCATTCTACTCCTGTTTGTAGATGTAAAATGTGATAGACAAAGTCACCATATACTGATCTATTCTACAAAAGTATGCATGGTTCTGTATGCCTTATTATTTATAGCTGGGAAGTGGTCTAAACAATACTTCAAAACAGCATTCAATTTAACATCTTTATTTCAAAATATATTACCAAAATGATTTCTTACATCATTGTTAAAATGTTGTGTTCCAATTATCAACAGGATAAAGACAATAAATTGTCCAAACTTCACTTAAGGAATTCAAGTTTGTCAAGAATATGAATGACCACTTGCAATTTGAGACCCAGTAAAGTTAACCAACAAACTTTGAACAAAAGATGTTGTTCATGACAACTCCATCTGAAAAAAAAGCTAACACAAGCAGTGTTGACCCTAACCCTTGTATCTAAATCCACATTTGCCATCTTACAGATCACAAATACATGTACCTAGATCATAGCAACAGGCTCATGGCAGCAAATGTGATTTCGAAAACTGAATATTCTGGATAAATGACATGTTGGTACATCAGTTACATGTTTGACATTAATATGTACAACAATGACAAATACTAAATCTGAAATTTCATAAACATCAATAAATGCATCTATAAATGGCATAATTTCATCTCTGAACATGTACTTGAGTAATTTAAACTACTGAAACAAAGATAACAAGAAATAACAACAGAACCAGGAAACCTTTTTTCTTTCAACATTTTTTTATGTTGACAATTTTATGGGATTCATCATTTCTAAATTGAAAGTAAGATATTTTTAAAACTGGCAAAATTTTCAGGAAATCCCCTTCATACATCTTAATGCCTTGGGCTCACAGAGGTAGATGCCTGTATAATAAGAAAAGAACTGATAAGCACTATTAAAAATTTGAACTATGTGAGATAACCCCTATGACACACATACTTAAATCCTTAAAGTAATCAGTAATAATCATAATCAGCTCTGTACTGGTTACTAGTGTTGTAACTATTTTTCATGTTGTGATACCAAAATGTGACCCCACAAGATATTGAAATATATGACAAATAACACTCTTCATTGTTATTTATCTACAGGTGACATAACATGTCAATGTACAAGCTGAATGGCTTTTAAAACTACCTGCTGTTGAAGGAAACACCTCTGTATTATAAACATGAACCCCCTCACCAATTGGATTGGTAGTGCGATCAGAGTAATACCATACAGTCTTTTGTTGAAATACAGACACATACCAATTTTTATTGTAAAATTTTTAACAGGAAATCCTTAAAAAGAAAATTTTTGATATTTTGTACAATTTAGTAATGTTACCTATATAAAAACAACTACTGTTTGACTTGTACCTGTTGGCTACATTCTGGATTACTCCATTCTGCATCAAGTATTGAACTCTAGTTTTGGTGGTCGTTTTTTTTTAAGAGCAGCACTTGCATCATTGATGGCAGTTTCTTCCTCGGTAACCTTAAGTTCATCTTCTGTATCTTATTTATCAACTTGAATAGAAGTTGGTTTGTAGTAAAGTCACAAATTGGTCCACCACAATGTTGCTTGATATAACAATACTGACACTTTCTAGTATTTCTGTCTGAAAAAAAACAAAACAACAATAAAATGGCATCTAGGCTATGATAGAAGCAGCAACTATATTTTGAAACTTTTCTAGTATTTCTGTCTGAAATAAACAACAATAAAATTGTATCTAGGCTATGATAGAAGCAGCAGCTATATTTTGAAACTTTAAAAAAAGTCTTTCAAAGGGAAGCACACTCTACTGATCAATAAAAATTTATAGGAATCTAAGATAAAACCATTTCTTCTATTTCACTGTTGAGTGTTGAAACTACTTGGTTATTTAGTGATTTAGCACCAGGGCATAGTAATAAATTGCCTTGCCCGTGTTGGCATTGATTGGGGGGGTGTAAAGTACTTTTAAGCTCGTGTGTGTGTGTGTGTGTGTGTGCATGCGTGCATACCAGAGATATAACAGCTTGGTGCAAGGACATGTCCAGTGATTAAATAAATACTGCAAGGGATTACTCATTATCAAACTTCTATGGTCAAAAATGGTGCAAAATTCCTATTCAGTTTCTGACAGTAACATTTTGTACTATCTAAAATAAAATAAACTGTATAATAATTTTGTAAAAAAAACAATAATAAAAATTTCACGCAGCCATTCCATTTCTAACATTAATACAAAAAACCAAATGACAAAAACTATTTTGTCTCATCATCACTGCTGGCCTAATAAGAGTAGCAGCAGGGAGGGTGAACAGACCATTTTGCTGGAGACCTTATTTATGAAAATTAAGGTTCCTACAAAAGACTGAAAACAAAATCAATAACGCTAAACCGAATCCATTAACCGAATACATTTCGTTGTGCGGAGACCGCGTTAACGAAATCTTGTGGGTTAGCTCGTCGCTGTTACTCATTTGCTGACATGTATTTTTCCAACACGTTGCGACTCCTTTATGTCTAGGTCATGTACGCATGGTCTCACCCTCTCTGCTGCTGTAATTAAATTATTATTTCTGAATAAATTTTATTTCTGAATATATAAATATATTTCTGAAATCTGAAGAAAAAAAAATATTTACAAAACATATAATCACATCACAACCCGTGAACCCCTAGGTTTCCAAACGACATCTTAGCAGGCTCAGGGGCATTCAAAATAATCCCCATATGAACCCCTAGATTGCCAAACGACATTCTAGAAGGTCCAGAGGATATTCAAAATTAGACGAAACACAATCCCCATGTGAACCCCCAGGTTGCCAAACAACATCCTAGAAGGTCCAGAGGATATATATAAACTTAATTCTAACTTAACTCTAGGGACAGTACAACATGTAATCTTAATTCTAACTTATCTCTAGGGACTTAACTAACTTATCTCTTGGGACAGCACAAACACATAAACTTATATCTAAGGTGACATGGTGGGAGAGTGTGTTTTTTTCTGTTGAAATTCGAGGGCTTGGCACAGGGCCCCCAATTATTAGAAAAATGGCATCAGATCGCCACCCCGTCCGGTACGGAAATCGAACCACGGGCCTCGAGTATGAGAGCCAGAAGATTTACCACTGGACCATGAGCTCCACTTACAAATATACGTTTCAAAAATAATCATATAGTTACCTAGCAGGAAATTCCTATGCGTGATTAGTATATACTCAACGGATTCTGAATAAAATATAAAATAAATAGCGAAATTCACAACAATCTTACACGCATAAATCAATACTGATGTAGTTTGCAATCTATTCCAGGCGATACTCAGTTATATATATGTGCTGTTATTCACACAGAAATATTCACTGTGTCCGTGATTACAGTCACGGCTGAGATTTCTATGAATGGAGTAAGTACTTTTTTCATAGGTATTTTCTCTAAACACAGATACAATTACTGATTCTACATGTTGTATAACTGCGGTGTGTGCATGTAGACGATCTGAGGAAGCTATGTATATGTCTGCTGTTCATTTGCGCAGTTAAGATATAGGTTACGCTATGTCCTTGATAATGTCAAGGGGGAAAATAACTGCTTAATTACTCTAACGTTTACCTGACGATTTATTTTTATTTATCGTTTACCTTAGGAGTTATATCCTCCGCTGAAT
Source organism: Megalonaias nervosa (assembly GCA_016617855.1). Classification (NCBI taxonomy): domain Eukaryota; kingdom Metazoa; phylum Mollusca; class Bivalvia; order Unionida; family Unionidae; genus Megalonaias; species Megalonaias nervosa. The sequence goes on from JAECUM010010156.1 coordinate 60,257, forward strand.
GCATCAAGGACCAAAAATTTTATCAATACCTATACGATATCTTGACTTAGGATCATGTAAATTTATTGTGATAAATCTGTGTGGGGTAGCTTGCGCTTTTGAAAAGAAATTTTTAAACCTAATCATGTCCATATCCCCTGAACACCAAGTTTGATGAATATTTCGCACGGTATATCGACTCCATTAAACACAACTAAAATATTACAGTTATCTCTGATCACTTTTGGAATTTGTGTATAACGCTGGGTTACATAAATCGCGTCTGTGTTTTTATGTCTGCCTCTGGAAAATATCCGGGCAGGATTTGATTGTTTATCCAGCATCACATCATCGTATACCACGAGATTGTTAATAAATCCGTCAAGGTCGTCTATGGATGGCGCTTGATCAATATCGGTAATAAAATCAATAATATTGTTGCCGTTTTCATTAAACGACTTTGCATTTTCATTAAAATCTTTAAGTACTTCATAGCATCGCTGATCATCCACGGATGGAGCTACTAAATACAACTTTTCCCACTTGAGACATCTCATTATCAAATTAAGCAGTAGTTGTGTTTTGCCACTTCCAGATAGACCTATTATGATTGTTCTAATTGAATTTGGCAATGATGGGTGATGCTTGACTGGCTCTTGTTTTCGTGTCACTGAAAAGTCAATTATATCCATATAATAAATAATATGAATTTATATTGTGTTCGATGCAAGGCACCCACCCCCATCGTTGGATTAACAACGACAATAACAAAAAATAAAAGGCGTGCACTGACAGGTAAGTGTGAAAAATGTGGTACAAAAAAATACAAATTTATTTCGTCTAGCACAAAGACAGAGGGTGATATTTCCGCGTCGTTGGGAAAATTACCAGGTGCTCCGTAGACAAAGTATCCCTGAGAAAAACATTTACCCGGATACAATTATTGTGGTCCTGGGACTCGACTTGATATCCAACTCGATAACCAAGACCAAACAAAACCAAGGGAATATCCAATAAATAAGATTGATCAAGCGTGTCATGTTCATGATGTTGTGTATCGAAGCAAGGATTTACAACAACATCTCGCAGATGTGAAATTGATTCAAGCATTAAATTCTATACCTGATAAATCTCTCAGAGAGAAACTTGCTAGTTTTCTAGTGAAATCTGCTATGAAGGGCAAACTAATGCTAGGGACTGGTAATTAATTATATAACTATTATAATGGAATATGTTTATTATAGCCCAAGAGGATACTGGAGAGGTAAAGCAGCAATTGGTAAACTTGCTGAAGCAGCAAAAGTCTTACGTGCTGTTGATGCAGCGTGGTTAGCACGACAGGCAATATGGCAAATCTATCTACGTCCACCTAAAAAAATTCAGTACGCGTATTTTGATGTCAGCGTACCCAATGAAGTTCATCAAGCAGATATTTTGTTTTTACCACAAGATACTATTAAAACACGTGGACGTCAATCACGCACATACAAATACGCGTTAACTGTCGTTGACGTTACCAGTAGATATAAGGAAGCAGAGCCGCTATCAACTAAAGCAATATCTGAAGTTGTATCTGCGTTTGAACGAATTTATCAACGAGGACCCTTGCAATGGCCACAACTATTACAGGTTGATCCTGGCAAAGAATTTCTTGGTACAGTATCATCGCTGATGAAGCAACATAATGTTAAAATCAGACGAGGACACACAGCAATTCATCGTGATCAGGCAATAGTTGAACGATTTAATCGAACACTTGCTGAGCGGTTATTTGGATACCAGTATGCGAAGGAAATAATTCAGGCAGATACGAGATCTCGCGAATGGGTTACAAGATTACCAAGTGTGATAGCTGCGTTAAATAATGAAATTACTGGTGCAACTTCTATGAAACCTATTAATGCAATTACAAAAAAAACATATACCCCGTAGCGATGGCTACGGACAACGACGTGACTTTTCAGAACCTCCAGTGTTACGTAATGTGACTGTAAGATATTTATATGAACCGGGTGAACTTGAAGGGGGTAAAAAAAAAAGAGCAACTGATCCTATCTGGAGTGTGACCACACATAAAATTTCCAGCGTGGTTAGATCCACGGGTAGACCTGCAATCTACAGACTAGATTCCACTGCTCCTCGGCGTGGATTTGTACGTGAACAATTACAAGCAATTCCTGGAGACACACAATTACCACCGCGTTCACTTTTGTAAACAGGCGCCCCGACGTCGATTACATTCAAGACAGATCAGCATCACATTTTCGCGTGTGTGACCAATACTACTATTACTTCTGTCCACGGTGAACTGTCTTGGATTATTATTCGAATACATAGCATATTACAGTTACAACTTGCACAATGATTATTCTGTCGTTGTTTTAGTGTTATAATAAATTCAGTATTAATATCAAAGTCGCGATTATTTTTTTTTTGTTTTTGGTCACACTGTTTATAACCAGATAGTTTTTTTCTTATTGGGCCATTGCTAGCAGTTTGATTATTATTTTCTGTAAAATTCATAATAACCCTGTGCAGTCGAGATATTCTTCTAACTCGAGACACTGCAAGATAAACTAAATTTGACCAATCGATTCTATCATCTACAATCCAAATATTTGTATCAGTAATAGTTAGTCCTTGTGACGAATGAATTGTTATGGCGTATCCTAGCTTCCACAGAGTTTTGTCCATGCTCAACGCGCTCTCAACAACATCAACAACAACCAAACAATATCATTTAATACAAGATTTTGTTTTTCATTTGTTCCTGGAATTTCAACATCAACATTTTGTCGTCGAGTATCCGCTGGGCGATAACACAATGGTACACGTAGACTTGAAAATTTTTCTTTATGTAACAAAAATAATTTCTCTTGCAATTCATCACTAACTATTTTTCTACTCGCAACTATTAAATCATTTGGTCTCCACAAATTTCAAAAATCGTTCACAGGTGTTTCTGGAATTACTTTACGCGCTATTTCACACTGTATTTTATCTGGTTGTAGTCTAATTAATCTTTTAAATTCTCTCAGGGGTTCATCAATAGCTCTATGATCGTCAGTTATCTCCTCATAGTAATCCACAAACGTTTTTAACCATTCGTGTGGAGACTGTCCAACAAAGGGTGGTGGTTGACCATGATCGCCACACATTATCACAGCAGTATTTTTCGTCAATAACCAATCAAGTAACATTTTTAATGTATCCAACGAAACTGTATAAATTTCATCCCAGATAATAATTTTGCGAATGTATTTCTCACCCATCCGCGATAGAGTCCATTCATCTCCACACCATCTAAAGAAACTATGATACGTCTGTGATTTTACTCCTCGTTCATTCATTTCTCTGGCGAGCCTGTGTGTGGGTGTTAAAACAATCATATCTGAACTTCTAAATAATTCAATGGCATGTGTTGTTTTTCCAGAACCTCCAGGTCCATTGAGATAAACGGTTTTATGTCTGGCCACAGAATCAAACACAGATGGCGCTGATGATTTCAATATTTGATTGTCATTGCTATAATATGTCTCCCTGATTTCAACGTCTGCAGATTCGGAATAGTCAAGTATATTTTCCTGTTTTATTCTCCATGATCCCCATTCACTATTACCGAGTAGCGGTTTTAGCAAATCTGTATACGCGCTATTTATATAGAATGAATCCGTGGCAACTCTGCCCGCGTAACGAGGGAATCTGTTTATCATCGATAATAAATTTATGGAAACGTAAGCGAGCATAGAAGATCTTAAATGAGTAAACTGCGGTGACTCACCATCAATATAACTCACGACTGTACCTAATTTAGACCCGTCTGATAAACAAGCATTACTCCGACTCACAAATGTGTTTTTTTCCGTTGTATCAGCAATTATAAAATCTAGTTCAGTGTCGTCCATAATTAATCTTGTAAACATTCGTTTATGATCATATGATCCTCTTTGAGTAAACTTACCAATTATTTTCCTACCAAGATCTTTTGCAACTTTCTCATTATTTTCTTTTCTGAATTTAGACACATTACTGATAATTTTATTTATTTCTTCTTCAGCATAGTTAGGAAATTCGTTCCTAACATCGCTTTCTGCATCAAACTTATCTGGTTCTGGAAACCAAACTTGTTTCTGCGGATGATACGATATAATGGCTTTGTTCACGCGTAACAACGATAGCATCCCTGTATCAAGCATATATCGTAATAGTACTATTGGAACCCAATATTTTTTTCCGAGAAATGTCTTCTAAACCACGCATAAACAATCGGATGCAGATCCTCGCAAAACTCAAATGACTCCATACAAGCAAATCCAGTTAAATCAAAATTTGGTACGAGTCCGTTTATCGCAGCTCTGGTCATCTCGTGTGTGGGATGTCCAAATCGCTTAAAGTATTCAGAACATTCCCCGTATCCGAGAAAACTTCCAGGATAACACGCTACCATATCAACCGATATAACGTCGCTATAATGGTATCGAGTATTCCATAATCCGCCGTGACCGTATTCGATACAACTGCGCTGGACATCAACGAGAAATTCCGATCGTGTCGTTTTCCATGAATTTTTTTTCTTGAGCAGCGTGGGCAGCAACCGATAGAACGGTGAAACAATTATTTAGTAATTGTTCAACCTTGACATCGTCAGCGGTATATTTCCGAGCAATATTTTTCATTTCATCGTGGAGTGATTCTTCACGATAAATTTCACCGTTAGGTCATACAAACTGGTTGTAGTTTACGGATTCTGAACTTCTACATAACCACATGGATACAGGGTCACTCTTACTAATATCATTGATAACGTCAAACATAACATCGCGGTAAAATTTAACTATTCTATCCCGTGGAAATATTGTTACCGCGGACGTCCATGCGTGTGCGTTATGATAAATGATCGTTATAGGAGCTCCTCTTGATGTATATTTTGACGCATACAAAATCTCTCTGGTTAGTGTTTTTACTGTTATTGGAAATTTTAATTTCTTTTCTAGTTTAGCAACGTCGCTGATAGACGCTCCTGAATCTTTAACTGTTTCTGCCCACGCCCTTATTTTTTTACGTCTTAGATCTGTCAAACCGTTTCCGCGTACAGCTTTTGAGAAATGTTCAATAACTCGCTCAGCTACACAATTTAACTTCTGTGACATAGTCGCGAATGAAGTCGATAACTTCATTGGTTTGAGATCATTAACGCTAGGTTTATCATTTAGCGGATATATCGCATAAACAACTGCAGTTACAGGATACGCTCGTTCATAATACGGCCTATCAATTCCAGTCAATGTTCCTGGTTTGGATTTTTTATTTAACGTAACAGTATTATTTCCAATATGAAGCCGTACAGGGTCACGTTTGTCACGGATAATCCAAGTGTCGTATTTTGTCTGCACAATAAATTTTATTATAATAATATATCGCTGATTGTCGAGATAGTCAATGATCTTTCTTCCTCGTTCGTCATTCATTCTGGCATATATAACACCGCTGGTGTCGTTGATGATCCTGAATGTTGACCAAGTATGAGACGCACCATCGTTGCGAAATTCGTTTTTAGCTTCACGGATACGGTCAGTTATATCGCTATTTATCAAAGCTAGATCTCGCATCGAAAAATTAAATTTAGATTTTGGTAGTTTGTCAAGATCGAATCTTGCTCTGGAAGGTTCAATTGCAGATAATCTCTCAAATTCCTCCATGCTATAATTAAGACAAATATATGTATAATTAAACTTTCATTATACGTATAATGATACAAGCAAATAACAAATGCAAGTGGTTAATGATAGGATTTTCTCTTCCTTGTAATAAATCATGCGTAAATGAATTCTGTAGTTACCACATGCAAAGTTTTCACAAAGGGAGTCTAGGACCGAAACCGTGTTTACGATGTGGTGTTGGGGTCAGAGGAGAAACATGGTTATGTGTACAGTGTGGTGGCAAAAGATACAGAGAGCTGAAACGATATTATGATAAAAAATATAATAATGAATCCCCGTTAAAAACTACCTAAGACTATCTCGCTAAATTTTCAAAATATTTAGACCAATAATATTACTGTATAAATGGAGCAAAATGAATTTGTGAAACATCCAATAATTAAAAATTATGAAGCATCCAGAGATGGTATCATCAGAAACTGCAGATTAAAAAAAAAGTCGGTTTTGTTACTAATACTGGATAACTCATGTTTAGTGCTGGAAAGAAAAAAATTATCACTCCCAAAGATTCATATTCGAATGTTTTTATGGTGTCATCGAAGATGGATTTGTGATCGATTACATCAATTCAGACCTGAAAGATAATTCTTTAGAAAATTTATGAATTATCACAGAGTCAGAATTGTAAATTTGGAAGAACCGGTGATAATGATAATTCTCCAAGATCAGTTGTATCAACGAATACAGAGACTGGTGAAGAAATAATATTTCTTTCGACATATGCGGCTGGTAAATATTTTGACATTTGCCATGCTTCAATGCATTTAGCTGCAAATAACATAACTAAATCAGCGTATTCAAAGAAATTCAAACAAAAGATCAAATTCCAGTATACATAATTCCGTCAAGCAAACACTTTCTCCGTTAAAGTTATCCTGATTTCTCGCGTTGACAACGTCAACATGTCTAAAACGTTATGGTATATGTATTTATATTTTTACTTTTACTCAGAAATATTTTTATATTAAATAAATATTTATCATATAATGAATCATGAAAATATTAATGCTATTATTGTTGCTATTAAGCAATTACAACAAGCTGGTATAAAAATATCTGATGAACTTGATCCTGAAAAAAATTATGAGCAATTTTGAATCATTACAATCTCGGAAATTAGAAAATAGGTATACGCTGCCCTCCGATTATAGAGTCATAAAGTTGATCCAACAGGCGATGTTACAGTCGTTGGCAGCAATTACAGACACACAGGTGAAATTATTTGTTCCCCTTTCACGTTCAATTGAAAAGGTTAGGTCAGAGTTATCTCATGAATACGAAACAAAAAGACTTGTACACGCTCGTATAAAACAGTTGAGAGATATTATGTCGATGATGAAGGATAACACCGAGTGAGACTCCGTTCATAACAGTGAAAGCGACGGTAGTGACAACGAAACCAATAGTGTCACAGTGACTGTGGTACCAGCTAAACAAGAAGGATAATTCATTTCTGACCCTGATATAATCAGGGGGTAAAAAAAAAAATAATTCATCGACATTTTTTTTTGCTTGGTGTTTTCTATGAGCGTAAGATCTATGAGCGACGTTCTACAAATGCACATACAGATTTATACTCAGTGTCTCTGACCTAAGATCGAGCAAGTGACCAGACTGGTCAGTAAGTTTTAGATAAACTATATTGATTGGTTCTGATACAATCAAAAAGCTTGGGGGTACTTGAGGTGTAAATGAATACAGAATGTATCCTTGTTGGGCCTAGTTGGATTTTTTAGCGTCAACTTGATAACTGCCATCAATGACATCACACACTAGATTGACAGCGATCGCTGGTGTAATATTCACGATGCCTGGCAAAAACATGACGGCCACCACCCGAGTACGGATCGTTGTTGTATCGGAGAATAGCTGGCGGCGGACTTATTTTTCTCCATGATTCTAGAACTTTTGGAAAATAATCATTGATTGGTTCACTAGTATCAATAGGGATCCCCTACCAACGACGTAAGATCATTGATTATTTTTTTAATCTGACTATGATCTATAAGCAATTTTAATTTATGATGCACATTTCTAGTTATGATGTGTCTGATATGATCAAAATCATATGATACTGCATTTAAGTGTTGAATTCCATCGATGCTTTTTTTGCATCCTCGTTGTAATTTTGCATTATGATTTTGAATAAATTAACAACATCACAAGAAACTCGCTCAGATTCATGACCCATTGTGTTAGTTATATCAATGATGGGTTGTTTATCAAAGATCCAATGTGGAGATAAATTTACATGAATTTCCTTCAAATCAGGAATAGTTTCAGCTCCATCGATAAAATATTTATCAACGGTCCACGGGTAAGTTTTTTTGTATTCGGGCGTTTTGATGAATTTTTTTTCCTTTTTGTCAGAAATTCATCTCGGCATGGTTCTGGTGGTCCTTGATAAACCGGCGTGATTTCAGGCCATTCTAGCACAGTTGTAATCGAACTCTGATATATGTCCACGACGTAATCTGGCGATAATATTTCAATGGCAGATGACAGCATTGGTTCATGAACAATAATGGCTATCTTTGACTCTTTTCCTGTAATGGATTTAATTCTGCGTTGAAATTCTTCATTGATCTGTTCTATCTGATAACTGCCAGTGGGTATACTGACAACTTGCCAATCAGGAGTTCCATCGGGTTTATTTTTATTTGCAAATACCAAAGAATTATTTGATTGTAGTCCACCGAATGATTTTGACCTTATATTTAGCCAACTATAATAAACCCGTAATTGCGCTAATGCTATTTTGCTTGCTGGTATTGCAGTTGGAAAATTAATACTGAATTCAGGTTTAGTTGAACCCACTGACATCATTGTGGTTCTTACCGGAGCAGCATTAGCGACGATTTGCTGCAGTAATTCCAATGACGTCAGTATTATAATATTATTATTCTAAATTCCTGATTTTTTCAGCAGTGACTTTGTCACCGTCGTCAAATACTTCATTGTAGATCTTTATTATAATATTGAATTCTTCATCGGATATTATTCCATCGTTGAGTGACAAAGAAATCATCGACGATAATTTGGAATATGCTACAGTTGCAGTATGTAACTTCATCGTGTACTTGTTCAATTTTTCATTTGTGCACATATTTATCTTTTTTGCGATAATATTGAATATTCCAGCGATAGTTGTTGCGGATGAAACGATAATCGTTACAACAATCGGCGTTGTCATCGTCAACGTTGATAATACTATGCCAGTTCCAGCAACAATCGCGGAAACCGAATAAACGATGATATCAACGACAACCGCACGTCTACGATATTTCTCTATTTTTGCTGTATAATCATCAATGATGGTTTTCAGTTTATTCTGCCATGTTATTACTTGATCGTACCTGTATCGCTGAATGTCTATCATTATACTGTATTAAGTAATTAATGGAGGTGTTTCAGCTACAAATTCCAAACACCACCAGTAAGATGCAGTGGTTATCTTTTTATCAGGTGGTTCCAACATAAACGTTTCTTCAGTATCTTTATTTAATACAATGGATACAGTTCCAGAAAAATTATCGCTTGAATGACGCCATGGAAATGTAGTAAATATCTTAAATTTTGCAGAACTAAATACGGACAACGTATACATGCCAGTTACTTCTGCGGTATGTTTGATAGTGTTATCGCTTGGTGTCCATGTTGATGATCCTAATGATACTGTGTATACTATATTGTTGATCTGCGCGTGAGGAATTTTAATCATATTAGTGTTTTGAACGATATTAGGAATTCCATTCATAATATCGTTGAGTTTCATGTTAACGTCTGCGAGTTTAATATCAACAGTTGGTGGACTTCCAAAAAATTCATTAGTGGTTCTGTTTACGTTTCTGCGAAAATTCATAAACAGTTATACAGGATTAAAAAATTCAGTTCTAAATGCGGTCATTTCGTTATTGATCGTCGACAACGAAGTTGTCACCGGAATTTCCTTATCATCGACATATTTCTTCGTTGCAGCGTCGAGATTATCTGCTGGTTCTCCTACATTAATAATTTTATTGTTGTTCATGTTAATGACACCGTTCATGATGTCACTGATTCTTAACACTTATGCTATCTCGGATCGACGACGGAGTAACAACACTAGGAACAAGTTTACCCTCTTTGTCGTATACAGCAATAAGACCTTCTCGCGATAATTGATTACGAATAATAATATCGTTGATTGAAATATTACTTGTCTTCAATTTTCCTTCACAGTTTTGTAATATAACAAGTGTTCATTTGGATCAACGTTGGCAAGATTGAGCATGTCAAATAATTCATCACTGATCTGCTTTGTTACTCGCTTGAGTAAATCTTCATCTGGTGCTTGTTGGGATTTTTTAGTTGATCTTCTGTAAATATCCATCATTATATGATTAGCGATTATTTAAAACAGAACTTGTGTATTCGTGTACAGCCTTATGGGGTGGTTTCGCTGATCTTGATACAGCATCAAGTACTGCTAGTGCTTCACGACCACATATCGGTGGGTCGGTTAATGTTTGTGTTGGTAGCGTTGAATACCAGACCAGAATATTTTGAAGTCTGTCGATATATTTTAAAAATTCTTTTGGTGGCGCCAACCCATATGAATCAAAATAAATAATTCCACGTGGATCAATCGTGTATGCAACCCAATGAGTACCTGGACCAGATTTTTTATCGAGGTTGATTATTCCGGTTTCAATCGAGTTTGGTTTGTGTGGTAATTGATCACGCATAAAAACACCTCTAAAATTCTTTATATTTAGTTGCTTAGCAGCATCGAGTAAATCAAAATTGGATATTGGAAGAATCAACGAGGTATCGTTCCTGGGAGGTATAGACTGCGACCGTACCACGAATGGGGAGTTCCTGGCAGTCTTAGACCCTTTCCTTTTTTTTTGATTCCTTGTCCAGTTGCTTTCTTCAGCGCCATTGCAGCAGCTGTCCCAACTGCACCTAACGCTGCAGCTTTTGCAATAGCTGGAGCAGCAGCAGCTATCAACACTGGGATAGCTGCAAGAAGTGGAAATATACCACCGGTCTTAACGATGTCACTGATGGCACCCGCAGAAAGATCTACTCGTATATCTTTATTTGATTGCTTAGCTTCATTGAAATGCTTGAGCTGGCATTCTGTCAGCGATAGTTTATTTGAACCACCTGCGATTTGTTCTTGTTTTAATGATATTTTTACTCTATATTTTTTCGCTGATGCTGACTGAATTTTTTTAATCTGACCAGGAGTCAGACTGACACTAACGTGATGATATGACATTTATGATATATTTCTGACTTCTAAATTAACGCTTGCATATTTTCTACTGGAGCATCAACGACTCTCATGCGACTACCAACACCTTCAAGTAGCATTGTTTTATCGCGGAGTATAACGGCGATTGCTCTGTAATTAGCAATAGGTCCTCGCGTCACACGAGCTCGAAAGTGTATATCAACAACAGATTGCCTGAACAAATCCAAATGTTCCAGTGTAAAGTAATAGATCGGATACAGCATTGTAAAATCCCGCTGAGATATTTGTAAACCAGTATCAACATTTTGATCACACCCCATGAACGTCATCAGATGATGATACGCACGTGCAACGCTGTTTTGTTCAAAATTTAACAAAATATCCTCGGCTGGTTCTTGATGTCCATTTATTCTTAAAGAAACTTCAGTAACGCCGAGTTTGTCAAATATCATTATACTTTGTATTTGTGAGTTTACTCGCGTAACATCTTGAAAAGCAATAAATATATGTCACAGTGCAGAGACACCTTGCTGTGATGCTATTTGCCATGTGAATAAACCATTAATATTACTCTAGATAGAATCCGTGGTCATTGTTAACCATGAAAGTGTTGATTTACCGCCGCTGTCCATGAAAGAAAGTAACCTTTGTTCTTCGATTAACGACGGTGTCATTGTTGGCATCCACAATGAAAGTTTTGTCAGTGTAACTTTATCATGAAGTGCCGCAGTTGCAGCCGGGTTAGCTCCTTCAGCGTGCCATATTGCATCATCGTCGGTATTTTTTCGTACAAGTACAATTGTGTGCTTGGCTCCAAAAATAACTTTTCTAACACCCCTACAAAATCCAAAGATGTGTGACAGTGGAATTGTACATGAAAATCTTTCATCGTTGCCCAGCATTGCTTGACGTGTTGCGAATCCCAAGTTAAAATTTTCATTCATTGATGCAACTGCGTCACCAGCGGCATTTAATGTTACATTACTGTTTTCTGGATGATCAGTTATGTCTTTGGCAAACATCACTGATGGACCAGCTGATCTTGAGTAATCATCTCTATATCTTGCAAGACCAAGTATCGTTGTTGCAATGTCGATGTCATTATGACAAACCTCAATCTTCTCATCCATCAATCATATATGCGGCACTTTTGAATAACGCCATAATACCATTATTGACAAAACCAACTCGATCACCAATTCCGTAATCTGTACCATCTAGTTTTAAAAGTCTACCTTCCACTTCAATAAATGCCTCAGCGGGTAAGAAATATCTGCTTGTATCCTGAACTTGTAATTCGATTCTTCCATGTTCGTCGGGTACACGTGCGTCATAAGAATAATGCTGATAATCATGCACAGAATCATCTTTGAGAACTGGCGCATCTGTGACAAATGCGGGATTAGGCATGCGTTTGAACATATTTATGTTATTGGTTATCGTTTAACACGAAAACCACTTCAGGAAGTGATGCCACTTCCAGCTATCAGACTAGCGGTTATGTTTTTTTCTTTATCATCAACCAATGACGCTAAATTTTTATTTGCGGCTTGATTTATTATTTTACTAACATTTGCAGGCATCATTTCGGTGCTGGGGAATTTTACTGGTGGGGGTCGGACTATTTGTGGTCTGCGTACTAATCGTAATAATCTATCCTTGATTGCAGAAAATGATTTACTAGCAACGTCACCAGCATTAAGTGTTGAAACCATCTCTGATATCTTCAGCAGAATCAAGATTTTCATATTAGCTGTGGCAGCATATTAGACATCAGATCGACACCATTTTCATTTCGGACCAACCAGATATCACAGGACATCTTTTGGTGTGGACATAAGCATCCATTTGGTTGGAGAAGTGATACAATCTTTAAGATTGCTGATGTGGAAGCCATACTGGATTTCAAGCAGCACTATTTTCATTTAGGTCCAACTAGTCCTTGGGAAAAATGTGTGTGTACAGATTCAAGGCAGTCCTTTTACAAAGTAATTTGTTTAAAATACAAAAACAAACAGTTGAAAACACACACAGACACACAGATGCACACGGACATACACACATATATTTGTTGTGGGCAGAAATCAGACATTTTGTGATTGTGTGTTTTCTGAAAAGAGCAATTTTTCCTGATATAACAGTTTATCTCAATAAAATATGAAAATATTAATAAATACAGTGGTCTGAATACATAATACAACAATGTTAGGACATTTACAATAAGGTTATGATGTTAGAAATTCCTCTGTGTGATGTAAATTTTCTATGATGATAACATATTGTTGAAAGGGACATCTCAAGCTATGGCTCAAATATGCCTGGACAATAATGATATTACACCTTTGTTATTATTATAAAACTTATGAATAATTATTATAGTGTCATTTCAGAGACACTGGCCATCATGTCACAATGAGGTTCACCTACATATGTAACAACTTAGAACACCTGAATAGTATTTTCCACAACAGTTTCTTGACATTTTGCCCTTTTTTTTCATGATTTAATGACACACTGCCACAAGTGCTTAGAAATTAAAAAAGATAAATAAAAGAAGAGAGTCTTTCAGGAAGTCTAAAATAAATGTTTAATGCAAAATAGACATAATAAATGAAATTTTAAAAAGGACTGGTGAGACCAGTGAGAAAAAGATTCATATTCTTGCATATCTCTGAAAATGTTTTAATGAAGTTTTCAAAATGAGCTAGGAAGCTATCATAGCTCAGTTGGAAGAGCTCTGGACTTGTAATCCAAGGGTCACAGGTTCAATGCCCATCCTAGTCAGCCTGGGTTGAATGCACTGGTGTGCCCTTGGGAGAGACACTTAACTCCCATTTCTTTGGCATGATATAGCCATAATGCATTAAATGTGCACTGAGAAACAGCAGAATCATTGTTACAACAGAGAAATTTAAATCACAGATTGGTCCGCCAGGTGGCTAATACCACTGAATGGAGGAACATGTAGAGCCATCACGCCATTTAGGATCATCTGTCTGAATTTGAGCTCGACACATAGGGCAGGTTTTCTCCCTGTCAAACCAAACTGATACACAGTTCTCGCAGAAGATGTGCTGAAAAGAAAGGAGGAGAGATAGCACAAAGGAGAACAACTAATATTCATATGGATAAATAGTCTTCAGTTCAACTATCTGTATGATATGGAATTTTCCTGTGGGTTACATATAAATGAAGAAATTGTGGCTCAAGATGCAACAACAAACTTCAAAATTAAATATGAACCACATCAAGAGATTTTCCTTTAAGTATTGTGGAAATGGGGCCTGAAAAATTTGACAACTGGGGATATACTAAAAGAACCATAGCACTCTATGCCCCTCCAAAGAATTAGGTTGGGGCATAAAATTGTAAGATGTAATGATAGGGGTGTAAATGTAGAGGCAGAAAGCCAGAGAGAGAGAGAGTGAGAGAGAGAGAGAGAGAGAGAGAGAGAGAGAGAGAGAGAGATCAGTGAAACTGTATGATCTTATCTTTAATAAATTTAGCTTGGTTTAAAATATTTTTTTTAAAAAATACCCAGAACTTGATTTAAGGTAACATACAGCAAGTCTTCTATCAATGCCTGATAACAGTTTAAGACAAATTTGTTGTATTAGTACTTATATGGCATATAAAAACTAAAAGTTAGTTAATAAAGGTCTATATTCAGACAGACCTACTTTAATGATCACCTTCATTCAACAGTCACCTCTCATACCAAGCAAGTTTAAGATTTTCATTTTTATTGAGAATTGTTTAAAATAAAGTCAGAGCCATCTTAAGATTTGAGAAATATGACCTCTGATCATCATTAGTTTACTCCATAAAGATCCTTCAATATTATGGTATATTTGATTTTCAAATGCTAGCTAAGACAGATGACTGCTTCATACAGGTGGCCTTTAAAGTAGGTTTAACCATATTCTGCATCTCTTAACTGGCCACCTTCCTTAAAAATAATTTTTTTCCCTCGCATACACAGGTTTAAGGAAGGTTACATTGCATGTTAGTTTTCTTCCTTCATGATCAGTCAACAGATGCTTAAAGAAGGTTGCACTGCATTTTAGTTTTCTTCTTTCATGATCAAAGTCAACAGATGCTTAAAGAAAGTTACACTGCATTTTAGTTTTCTTCCTTCATGATCAGTCAACAGATGCTTAAAGAAGGTTACACTGCACTGTAGTATTCTTCCTTCAACATTGGAGTCAACAGATGCTTAATGAAAGTTACACTGCATTTTAGTTTTCTTCCTTCATGATCAGAGTCAACAGATGCTTAAAGAAGATTACACTGCATTTCAGTTTCCTTCCTTCATGATCAGAGTCAACAGATGCTTAAAGAAGGCTACATGTGGTGCTCTACAGTTTCCTATTTTGCATAGGGTTAGAATTTTTAAGAAAAAGAATATCCCTGGGTTTCCCCACTGGTTATACTGGCTATTTAAAAAAGATCTTGTATATCTTAGGTATTATTCAAAAATCTTTTAATTCCCTTTATTTTGGTGTATGATTGATGGGTGTAATATGGGTTATATAGTATACAGCTTGGCCTTACTCCAGATGTGCACCTTTCAAGAAACTATTAGCTCCACTTGGTCATTTTCACTTCCTGAACTTCAGAGGTAAATTGTGAAAAAAGAGCAGATAACTTTTTCTTTTATTTTATTTATTTGGTAATTCATTCATTGCACTTTCAGAAGCTGGTATTGTCTAGTCTGGCAAATTTCATTTTCCCTATTTTAACAGCTGTTATGGATAGTGTACTTAGATAAATTCAGGCTGATTTTTAGAGCACAAGGATGGAGTCATTTTAGTTAGCAGTGTGCTTAGATCATTCACAATTTCCAAAAGTACAATATCCAAAGAAATGTCAGCCACATTACATCAAAGCAGCATAGAGGTATGCCAACATTCTCTCCAATGTGCATGTTTTAAATGCAAACAACTTCACCTTACATACGTTACTCTCTCAAATGTATATAATAACTGGTGTGCAGCCCGACACTGCATTTTAATTTCCTTCCTTCATGATCAGGGTCAACAGATGCTTAATGAAGGCTATGCTGCATTTTAGTTTTCTTCCTTCACGATCAGAGTTAACAGATGCTTAAAGAAGGTTACACTACATTTTAGTTTTCTTCCTTCATGATCAGTCAACAGATGCTTAAAGAAGATTACACTGCATTTTAGTTTTCTTCCTTCATGATCGGAGTCAACAGATGCTTAAAGAAGGTTACACTACATTTTAGTTTTCTTCCCTCATCAGAGTCAACAGCAGCAGCAAGAAGAGGATAATTACTCACCTTGCAACTGAGCATGATAGGATCTTTAAAGTCTTCTTGACATATAGCGCAGTTCTCTCCCCTTGCAGTTATGTCGGAGGAGGTGGGTTTGTTTCCATAAGCCTTTAATGAGATAATAACACTGATTCAGTATGCCAAGCAAACAGATGTTATTGTGCAATGAATTTATTTTTAAATTCATAATTAATGGTTAATTTAGCTGTAATTGGTTTATTATGTAAAAACTGAAGCTGTTAATGGGGAAAGGTTCAAATGCCATGCTACCAGTAAAAATCATTTATTTTTTCAACAAAAATTGAATGCAGCTGTTGTGAATTTTTTCCATCCAGCTTATATCCTATAATAATCTTTAACAAATCTTTTTTTCTTGTACTGATTTGTCTTAGACTGGGGAGAGGAACATGGGAGGGACAGGTTATCTCTCTCGATAGAAATACCATCTTACTTTTTATTAATTTAAATTTGACAGTCTAGGGTGAATTCATTTTTTAGAGAGTACATGACATGTCTACTAAAGAAGAGTGATATTAAGTTATTTTAAAAATTAGTATTGAGGTCTGTGTGAAAACAAGGAGGACTGTGATATTTGAAAGTGAACAGTTTCACAAATCAGAACCTAACGAGTCTTGGAAATGAATAGTCTTTGGAAATTTGTTGTAAAATTAGCCTCTCTATGCAAGCAGTATCTTGGTTTGGTTTTAGATTGGTTGGGCAAGTTATATTACTGCACTAAAAGGAAATTATTTTAGTGCAGAGACGACATGAGTGCCTAGCACAAGCAGCTCCATGGTAGCCAACTGGGGCTGATCTGATGGTAGGATCTGACCCTACACCCAATGATTTGTGAATCCAGCATGCTAACCACTGAGCTACCATGGCCTCTACCTCCTTTAGATGGCTATTACAACATGCAGATGAGTGCATCAGGCCTATTTTAGATCCCACGCCCACATGAACAGCATCAAATGTGTGACAGTATGACAGAAATTAAGATAATACATGTAATTCTAGCACAGAGGCAATATAAGTGGCTTGCCAAGGACACACCATGATAGTCAGCCTGGGCTGATCTGATGGTAGGATTCATCCTATCACCCTTTAAATATCAAAAGTGAGACAGTTTAAAGGCACTTATGATAACACTGTAAACCCACTCTTCGCATACTGGTTATTTTTGCAGGGTTTGCAGGATGATCACATCCACAAAATTAAATAGCCATTATATAAGACTTTTCCCTAAGGATATTCAATAAAGAAAAAGTGCCAGCTTAAATTAGAAGAGGTTATTTGACATCTTAACACCACCAAATTCAAAAAAGAAAAAGTGCCAGCTTAAATTAGGAGAGGTTATTTGACATCTTAACGCCGCCAAATTCAGTACGTTGAAAGAAAGCACATACATCAAGAAAGCTAGGACAGTTAGGAATTATTAAATATGATGTATATATTTCTTTTAAGACCTGACTTTTAAGATTTGAAAACAATTGCATCCTTCTGCTTACATATTTCAGTGCTTCTACATCCAGTCATATGTCACTAAAGTTATATTTGCTGATGTATTTTTATTTTAAATGTTCTGAAACCAGACTTTAAGTTTTGCATATTCTATATCCAATTTTTCATAACATTCTTCTTATGGGAATAGGGTTCAGATTGACTGATATATTTGACATATCATTATTAGTTTTAAAAAACACTGATAATTTATTTTTGTTACCCACTAACAATTTCAGTGATGGAAAAAGATGGAAGACCATTAACAGTGTATACATAAAAGGTTTGCTTATTAAAATGAAGCACAAAACTTGTATATTTACTTCACCAATATAAATGAAAACAAATTGAAAGAAGAAATATAAAACAGGAATAAATGAAAAATTAAATAGGGAAGATTATCAAAACTTCATGCCACTTATAAGTTCCTAAACGTTCCATCAAGTTCATAGTGATTTACCTACATTTCAAATAATAGGTGACTTGACATCAATTTATATAATTCTCAAAAATCCACTTTACTGATCACATTGAGTCATAAGCACAATCCTGGATAGGAAGATATTAAGAAATTTTGAAAGTATCAAATGCAAAGTATTTATAGTTGGAAAGAGTACTTACAGCATCTACATTAAGTTTTAAAAATGCATTTGCCAATTCTCTGAATTTGCTGAAAACAGCTACAGCCTGAAACACAATGGAATACAAAGTAAAGAATAGCAATTCAAGAAAACTTGAATATCAAGAATATATACTCTTGAAACAAAGTAACTGATCTATCGACTAAACTCTGCACACTCATCTGAACATTTTAAAGAAAAAGATATTCAAGTGAAAATATGAAAGGACTGTACATAATACACAAGCACCTGTTAGCATCATCTGAAATATTTGCTAATCTAAAGCAAAAACTGGAAAAGTTATATCAAGATGGATTCTAAAACATTATATAAGCATACATGTCCAAGTGTCAGAGTTCGGTCAGCTGTGGCACAAACATAAAAGTTGAACATTATTAATTCAATAATAAATGTCAGATCAGGCATTCACTGGAATTATGGTTTACAAGTATATGATTGACAGTTGCTGAGAGTTACAATATAGTAAAACCACCATGGATATTTAATAACAAATAATATTTAAATTGTACTTCTTTATTTTGTATTTTTTGTCAAACTTTTTCACACCGCGATTAGTGACGTATCGTTGAACAAGAAATGTGTCAGTACAATAAGGATGCCCTTCCAATATGATGCAATTGAATGGTAAAGTTTTAAGTTAAAAAAAGAACAGTAGCCACAACTCTGTAATCAGAAAATAGTGAAATTCAATCTCGATCTCGGTCTTTTTAATGTAAAACTTCAAAACCAAAGATCATTTCAGTTTATGCAGTTCCTAAACTGCACAAAAATAACAAAATTCTGATGCAAGTAAAGTGAAAAATTCTACACCAAACATGGGCCATAACTTACTCAAATTTTACTGAAAAATTGTAAAGATCAAGCCTGATCTAGGTCTACTTAATTTAAAGCCATGTACCAAATGTGGTTTGAATCCATTAAGTTGTTCAAAAGAATATAATGGAATAGATGGAATGTGTTCCAACAGAGGCCAAAAAATTTTCTTGAAAAATGGTGAGTACCAAAGTTGAGCACCATATTCTTAATGCAAAACCCCGCTGTAAAGTCTCACATCAACTTTCAACTGAATCCATCAAGTCCTTCAAAAGTAACTAAGCGAAAACAAAATTAATGTGATGGGATGGAGAGACATGCATAATATTACATGACCACTCCAGAAATATTGCAAAGGCATAAAAGTTGTTTTTTCTCACATATATATTTTAACCATGAATGAGGATTTTAACACAAAGTAAGTGTTTATCATCGATTTGTGTCCATTTCTGTTGAAGAATAAAAAAAATCGAAATCTTCTTTGTATAGTCCAAATGTTGATCTATCTCCAAAAATCACAAGCTTTGTTGTAAACAGTTCATAGGATGCCTTTTATTCGTTTGTTTCAAAATAACTCTGAAATTTCTGTAACTGAAATAACAATTGACTGCACAAGAAATAATAATGCACACATAGCCACTTGCCCCATCTTATGCCTTACAGGCAAAGGGAGACAATTTTTAAGGACTAAAATAAGGGAGTCTGCAAAGAGTTGTATTAACATTTCATTTCTGGATAGAATGTGTATGGTTCAATTTCAATAAAAATTTCTTTATTTATTACATGTTTTAATAAAATTGTTTTTTCTTTTCAAGGAATATTCTGAAATGAAACTAAGGGCAACACATAAATGAATTCAACATACCATTCACAGCTTTAAAAATAAATTATTATTTTTACCTTTGCAATCAAATATATAACACTAAGGATGATGGCCAGGATCCCTCTTCCTGACTTTGGGTTATCCTTCAAAAAATGTACCCAGGGCACAACAGGCAATATACATCTGTAGAACTGGACCAAAACTTCTAGGAACATGTAATATTTACCCTGAAACAAAAAAAGAAGCGTGCACAAAATTTTGTTTCAACTGAAGTTTTGGAGATATGATCAGTAGTTTCTTGGTTTTTTTTAAAGCATGTATCAATCACTGATAATCATATCAACATTCAGAGAAATGCCCAATTCATGATGTAGGACAGCTGATGCAAAAATGTTGTGTTATACAGCTCAGCAATTTTAGGCTGATAAGAGGTCATACATAGAATTAATTTAATGAATGAAAAACTGTTTTACAACTGACAATATCAGACTCTTGGAAAAACAAAAAGTTCAACTTTATCTCTGTAGCCTCAAGCCAAATGAGCCAAACATGTATAGTAATTATGGCAAATATGGTTCTGCACTTAATGGCACACACTGATCATTGAACAATTTAAAAAGATGAATAAATAGCCCACCGATAGATGACATCTGTTGTGGGTTATGTTAATACTTAAGTGTTGTTCTTGTTGTTTTGAGTTTAGTGCCATTTATCAGCACACGATAGGCCATACAGAACAGCCAGTGTAACTGGGAGGAAGAACTCTAGGAAAATCCAGTAAGAACCACTGACCCATGGGAAGCACAGAAGCCACTAGCAAGCTTTCTCACATACACACATTGGCCGAGCCTGAGACTCGAACCCATGCAGACAGAGGTGAGATGGCAGTGATTGATAAAGGCTGGTGCTTTAGACCACTCAGCCACCCTGGGCCCCAAATATTAGTGTTACAGATGGATGGGAAAGTTAATATAAATATTAAATGGGGTTGCACCAGTTTAAGAAACACAAATAATCATATACAGGAGCTTTATTTTCACAAGTTTTGCAGTCCGGCTGAAAACTGCGCAAATCTAACCTCATGGAAAATTTAGGGAGTACAAAGAATCCTGCTGCCAAGTTTATAAAGTCCAATATGACAAAATACTGCATGCCATGAGACCTCAAGGGATATATGCCTATTATTTATTCAGAGAAGTCCAACATGAACAGCATACCATGATATTAGTCATGATGTGTGATGTACCCATTATTTATATAGATGAAAAGGCAAGTCCAACATTTACAGCTTGCCATATTACTATTATTCCCAATATGTGCCTATTACTTATATAAATGAACAGACAGGTCCATCAAGTACAGCATGCCATATTACCATTAGTAATGATTGGAGATGTGCCTGTTATTTATACAGATAAACAGAAAGTTCCAACATGTACAGACCATCATATACCATTTGTCTCTGCTAATGTGGGTACGTGAGAAAGCCTGCCAGTAGCTTCTCGTGGGTCAGTAGTTCATCCTGGGGTTTTCCAGGGTTCTTCCTCCACAGTTATACTGGCCACCATGTATAGCCTATTGTGTGCTGAAAAATGGCGTTAAACCCTACAACAACAACAATACCATTTGTCCTGATGGAAAATTTGCTTATTATTTATATAGATGAAGATGAGTTGCTAAGATTAACCAAACTTACAAACTGGATTGTTATCAGTATGATTTCACTCTCAGTGCCTGTATCAGATTCTAGCTGTTAGTAGTGACAGTTGGCCAGAACATTAATCCCAGCATTCTGGATATCTGATACCAGAGACTGTCAACAGGTTCAGTTCTGCTGTTTATCTTCCATGGCTAACTGAGCCTGGACCAGTTCATGCCCTTGGATGAGGCACAAATGTTAAATTAATTAAAATCCCTTATCTCTAAACTTTACTAAAACAAGAGCAGATTGGGAAAGCAGGCAGTTATGTAGCTGGGCTTGGTACTGTAAGCAACACTGATTTTCTGGTTTTTGTGAAGATTTTAGCTTTATTTTACATAAAGTTGTAGGACCCTTACTTGGTGTTTGTCTGTCCTTTGAACCCAAATGTAACATGGATATACAAGAAAAATGTACAACAAATTTGGCAACTTATCAATTACAATGCTCAAACAAATACCATATATACTTGGGTATAAGTTGGATCTAACTGCAAACAACACAGATCCTGATCTGCTATTCCATAATGCACCGACATATCAGGGTCTATGTTGCTTGTTCTGCTTATTACTCCTAACAAACTGTCCTGACCCTTGTACATGTAATATAGTACAAATAAACTCTGTGAGGGGGCATAAAATGACTCGTGTTCAATACAGTCCAATACCATGCAGAACTTTTCAAAATCAACAAAATCATGAAGATTTAATGCAGAAAGTTCCACATATACAATGTGTTTTAATTCATGGAGGTTTCTGTAAATATTCAAGTTTGCTTCTATTTTTCTCAAGTTTTTAGGACTGCTCCAATGGCATAAGTGGTTAGAGCATCTACCCCAGATGTGGGAGGTCGTGGGTTCGAACCCCGACCAAGTCATGCCAAAGACTTACAAAAATGGTACTAGCAGCTGCTTTGCTTGGTACTCAGCATTAAGAGGATAGTCAGGACTGGTTGGCCTGGTGTCAGGATAATGTAACTGGGTGGGACATTATGCTACATGACTGCGGTATGATACCCCAGTGCTAGACATCACTATAAATGCCACACTGCAAACATTGTAGTGATATGACTGAAAAATTGTTAAAGCTACATTAAAAATCTAAATCGCATGCATGTGCGCACGCACACATTTTTATTTTTAACTCCCCTGACACACTATAATATATATATAAATTATCAAAATATGAAACAGCTTTGTTATTGATCTATTTACCCGTTTCTTCTGAGGTAAAAGAAAACTTGGAACTGATGACAGCAGTGCTTTCAATATGATGGCTATGAATTTCAAAACATAATCTGTCACCGTGGTAACCCAAAATAAAGCATACAGATCTCCTTCCCATTTGACTGGTAATTCAAATATTAGACTGAAATGGAAAAAAGAAAAACTAATGTGCTACTACATTCACTCTCAACAATTTACTCTAAGTCTTGCAAGATTAAAGTAAAATATTCTGTAGAAACAATAGGACAATACCATATACTCCAAGTCCTGCAGGGATTAACTAAAAGGTAAAATATTCACTAGCAACAATAGGGCAATACCATTTACTCCAAGTCCTGCAAGGAATAAGGTAAAAGGTCATATTCTTAAGCGAGAGAAATTAATACAAGACTCAGTCTGAAAACAATTCTCTAGAAACAACAGGGCAATACCTGCAAGGATTAAGGTAAAATATTCTCTAGAAACAACAGAACAATACCATTTACTCCAAGTCTTGCAAGGATTAAGGTAAAACAAAATGTCAAGAAACAACAGAGCAATACCATTTACTCCCAGTCTTGCAAGGAATAAGGTAAAAACTCTCATTCTTAATTGAGAAAAATTTCATTAAATCTGCACATGGTAAAATTTATGTCTTTTTAAAAAATGTGCATACTTATAAATTTTATTTATGTTATATCAGAAGCTTACACACTCCACAGCTCCTGATCACTGAAGAAATAGTAAATACAAGTGATGTGGGCTGATAAAAACAGAATCAGCCACAGACAGGAACTGATCACCTGACCTCGCCCAGTCATCTCCTGCAATACAAACAATACTTTTGTCATTTTTCTGTCTCACCTGCAAGAAATCTCTTCTATAACATTGATTTCTGACCTTTTGGCCTTTTGACCTTCTGGCCTTTTGCAGGCTGCAAAGATTGTGCCATCTGACCATCAAGGTCAGTAGTCAATACTGACATTTCTATTCTGTCAATCTGTGGAATCTACAAATATTATGGTTTCTAACCCTGATGTTTTGCCTCTGACCTTTGGCTTGCTCAATATGATGGGAGTCTGAAATGATGTGCAGTGTTTAATGAATCCTGATGCTATGAGATATATCCATATAATGGGAGAAGTTACTGCTGAACAGATCCAAGGTTGTGGATAATAAGTTAATGCTGCTAAATCACTTCTGTTTTACATTTAGTGCAAATTAGAAAAATCAAAATGATAAGCATAAAGTCTGTAGCAAAATATTAATTATGCTGACCCATGTGGATATCTGAGTTAATTCAATACAATTATTGTTTTTTTTTTTGTTGTTTTTTTTAAATAAGAAAACAAATTATGTCTGGGGCTGGGTGTTATAAGGTCTAAACACAGATGAACACTCATAACATAGTGTAACTGGACCTACTCCATTGCTCACCACAGTAAATCCCCACCCCCCCTTTCATAACAGATGGTGCCATGGGGTGTCACTATGGCAGATCCAACTCTTGCCTCCATCTTTCAAAATGACTGTATACAAGGATATATGGCTACAATTGGATTTCACTGAATTTACTCTGAAAAAGGAGAAGATCTGTTGAAGACTCCTTGACTTCACAAAGTTTAAAAATTATTTTAGGAAGTTTTGTTAACCATAGTGGTAATTTTGGAATACTGAATTTTGAGTATTTACAACATTAATTATTGCTGTTTCTAGGTGGGGACAAATTTGCATGCCAAACGGTTGAATAAAGTTTGGTTTTTAAATGTACAAGGTTTGGTATTTGGACCTAAGCACTGTGTTCTATGCAAGATAGATGGATTATTTTGAAGACAGTTTGGTAGCATACTGAACAGCCAATTTTATTCATCTGACCTTTTAGTTTTGCCAATGATTTTTGTACCAAATTCCATACTGACTTAAAGGAGAAGCAACCTTGTAACATAGGATCTCTGTGTTTTCCTCTTGCTCTACTAATGGTAAGAAAAACTTATTCGGTAATTATTCAGATATTTGGCTGTTGGATTGGCACTGAAATGTTTAAGGACCCTATTCTGTTCCACAATAGTATCCTTGTATGTGTCATCCAACCATGGTTTAGGAATCATGAAGTTTTTGGTTTGGATCTCCAACAGCATCCTAAGTATCACTGTAAATATGAGTACTGTATTTACTATGTTATCAAAATGATGAGCTCAGTTTTGACTCGCAGATGGAATTAAATGTCTCCTAATCTGCCTTTTTCAATTTCCATATCTGCCTCGAGGTTTAGAAATATCATTTCTTAAATATATTGGAATGTTGTCACTACCACATAGGTTGTCACCAACTTCATGAGAGAAGCAAAAGAGTCGGGCTGCAGAGAGTCAAAGTTATGGATGTGATGGATCCATACAGGTATACAGCTTAACATTAATGAGACAAAAAATGTTTTGAAATCAAGTCTTCTATCTTCTTCCTACTGTCATTAACATCTGTGCATCCCCAAAGTATGTGGATGCCTTTAAAGTTGCCAAGGCACCGGCAACTGTTCAATAAGATGATCAATTTCCTGGAGGGAGACAGATTAAACAAAGTGATAGTTTTTTGTAGCGACCAATCAATGGCTATACCCTGTAGAGTTGTATCAAGAAAAATTTGAAGAATTATTAAAAAAATTATATTTGAACATTGACACTCCTCTAGCAGCCTTAACAGTATTTCTTGAACAGCTGTTGTATCCCATATAGTTTCTAAAATGAACTCTGTTGCTATCCTTTACAAAAAGTCTCCTGAAGGCACACAGCTATCCTTTAGAAAAAGACTCCTGAACGCAGACAGCTGTCGGATCATATTCTTCAAGCACAAAAACTGACTTGATCAGTATTTGCCTTTAATTCTCTGCAATTCCACTGCATTATCATGTCAGACATATTTATGTTTGTGGTGGGACTATGGCATTTCTGAGAGCTTTCCCTGGTGTGATATCAGGAAGCTCTCTAATGCCCATACTCTCTAGACTCTCAAACTTGTTAAACAGTTTGACAGGATAATCAGATCTTTTGGGAAGTCAAGGTGTTTCTTTAATCCTCTTCTGTCTTGGTTTATAGCATGCATTACCACTAGTGCATAAAGACTGTTGTTCTTTTTATGGACTGGATTTAACTGGTTTCTTGGTAGGTGAGTTGAGTCTTCTGTGACAGACTGATTCTATGACCATTGAAGCCAAGGTTTGCTGCTATTTGAGTTTTGAGGGGTTTTCAGTTTAACAGCTTTCATGTTCTAGTTTTTCACCAATGAAAGAGATGACATCAATTTTGCCCCATTATACGGTATTATATGTAATATCTGCACTTTGTGATTTAGAAATTATTATTTAGGTACATATTCTGAGGTATAAGCACACCAACATTATAAACAACCTCCCCATAACATGTAGGTACATATTAGAAAAGTTAACAATCTTTATGTCTGATGGGAGCTCATCATTTTGAACCTCCACTGTTTCTCCCAATATGGACATGCTGTATAAAGTATAAATCGTAATTGTCTAGGTGGGTTTTAGCACCCTCTTCTCTCTCAAGGGGCATCCCGAGGCACAAAAAAAAACATGCACGCAGTTAAGGAAAATTTTGTGCAAGTCTTGACCAAAAAAGTGCATGTGCACTTATTAGGATATTAAAATGGTATCTAAAATATAGATATATGTTTGCTAATGCATGTATTAATTTTTATATAAAACTTGTGTATCTAATGATATTTATACTGTATCACATGTTTAAATTAATTTTGTTTTAATATTTCGATCTCTCTAGACGTTCATATAACTTCATACCATGATGCTCATACTGACATTCTGGCAGCTTTCTAAGTTCATAAAGTTTATTTTATTGAAACTGAAGAAAAATTCAGGACCAGAATGATATTAAGATTTCTGCAGTTTGGTTTACGGAGATTTTGGTCTTTAAAAGGTCTCCTTGTACTAATATACAGAACAGGTTTGGGCAACAAAATTGTTTATATAAAGACTCTCACGTTTACATGTGTGAATTAGATAGTTTCATGTTAGCCTTGGAAATGTTTATAAAACCTTCCTTCCTTTTAAGTGATAAATAAAGCGCATCTCTAAATAATGTAATTTTTTTATCCCAGTCTTATTCAAAATGGCTGACAATGTCCAGTTTGAAGGTATTTTAGAATTGGTGATGCCAGCAACAAATAAAAAGCTATGTATAACCTGTGTTCTTCAGGTTTCCAATACTGAGGGTAGCAATGGTGCAGTGACCAACTCCTCAAAAACAAGTCCCTTAAAAGTGAGCATACGGTCTAAGGAAAACAAATAATCACC
>JAECUM010010156.1:92500-100987 GCA_016617855.1 Megalonaias nervosa
TCACAAAAATTACAGTGGTCCCTCAATTTAGAAACTCTTAGTATACTGTTGCACTTCTTGTATGAATCATGGATCCCATTAAAGTGGTTCCTCACTTTAAACCTGTCATGATACTGTTGCACTTCTTACAAGATGCATATGGTCATGGATCCCATTAAAGTGGTTCCTCACTTTAAACCTGTCATGATACTGTTGCACTTCTTACAAGATGCATATGGTCATGGATCCCATTAAAGTGGTTCCTCACTTTAAACCTGTCATGATACTGTTGCACTTCTTACAAGATGCATATGGTCATGGATCCCATTAAATTGGTTCCTCACTTTAAACCTGTCATGATACTGTTGCACTTCTTACAAGATGCATATGGTCATGGATCCCATTAAATTGGTTCCTCACTTTAAACCTGTCATGATACTGTTGCACTTCTTACAAGATGCATATGGTCATGGGTCCCATTAAATTGGTTCCTCACTTTAAACCTGTCATGATACTGTTGCACTTCTTACAAGATGCATATGGTCATGGATCCCATTAAAGTGGTTCCTCACTTTAAACCTGTCATGATACTGTTGCACTTCTTACAAGATGCATATGGTCATGGATCCCATTAAAGTGGTTCCTCACTTTAAACCTGTCATGATACTGTTGCACTTCTTACAAGATGCATATGGTCATGGATCCCATTAAAGTGGTTCCTCACTTTAAACCTGTCATGATACTGTTGCACTTCTTACAAGATGCATATGGTCACGGATCCCATTAAATTGGTTCCTCACTTTAAACCTGTCATGATACTGTTGCACTTCTTACAAGATGCATATGGTCATGGATCCCATTAAACTGGTCCCTCACTTTAACATCCCTCATTAAACTGTTGCACCTCTTATGAGTATGGTCAGGGATCCCATTAAATTGGTTCCTCAATTTAAATCCCTCATTAAACTGTTGCACCTCTTATAAGATGAGTATGGTCAATGATCCCATTAAATTGGTCATTCACTTTAAAATCCCTCATTATACTGTTGCGCCTCTTATGAGTATGGTCACGGATCTCATTAAATTGGTCCCTTGCTTTAAAGCCCCTCTTTATACTGTTACACCTCTTATGAGTACTGTCATGGACCCCATTAAATTGGCCCCTCACTTTAAAACCCCTCATTATACTATTGTGCCTCTTATAAGATGCACATGGTCATGGATCCCATTAAACTGGTCCCTTGCTTTAAAACCCCTCATTATAATGTTGCACCTCTATAATATGCATATGGTCGTGGATCCCATTAAATTGGTTCCTTTCTCTACTATATATTGAACTTAAGTATAGTACCCGAGTGCTGAGAATAAATTAAAATGCAGTTTTGTGTCATTAAAATATCCTACTAGTTTTACGTTTGTGTATAATATATGGGACTGGACTCAGCAGTAACCCCAAGACCAAGACTAGAAAATGTTATATTGAATTTAGTATACCCTGGCTGTATATTTTATTAATATCGGAACACCTAATTCATGTTATTACTAATAATCTGTAATTGTAAATGGAAGGCAAAGTCTTGTAAGTTTATATGATTCAATTGATTTTTTGGGGGTTGGGTGGTGGGGTACAAGCAAGGCACAATTAATCAATTAGCCACTGGTAAAAATTAGGTACATTGCTGCAATAAAAAAATAAAATGGGGGAAGCCTAGTAAAAACTCAGATGGACAAGGAGGACTATAAGATTCCTTAAATCAACTAGTTCTTATTGCTACCTAAAGATTTATGCAAAATGTATGCCTTCAATATGCACCATAATATTTTTACAATACAGCCTTAGGAAACTCCATGAGTATATGTGGAGCTCATATATAACATGGCTGATTTATATGGGACCCATGAACTGCATTATAATAAAGGGTGCAATTTACCATGTCTTTCAGTATGTCTTTTTAAGTACAAAATGACAATCTTTTTCAAATTTGTAAAATTTGAAACTGTTAATGACTAATATAAATAGTGAGTTACTCATGGAAACAGATATGTATAAATCTCCAAATTTACCAATTTTACTCAGGCAAGTGAATTGGTCAAATTTAGATGTTCTTTGGACAAATAGGTGCAGGTTGACATCTTTATTACATTATTTGGCTTTTAAATCTGTATTATATAAATTTAACACAATAACAATAAACTACTTGCACTCCGCCTACCAGATGTTGATGTTTTAAATTCAGACATATTCACTGAATTTGAATTCATACATAAACACTTTTTTTCTAAATCTGCATATTTGAAAATGTAATTTAAAAGTGTATTATATATAAATATTGTAATCTGACTAACAGAAGATCACCTGCATGTTATCTCGGTCTTGTTTCTTTAAACATGTTGAAACAGTTAAATGTGCTGTGTTGTGTCGCTTTAATTATCTTTAACTGTGCTGTGCTGCATCATTTAAACATGTTTACCTGTGCTGTGTTGTGTCTGTTTAAACATGTTCAACTGTGCTGTGTTGTGTCTGTTTAAACATGTTTAACTATGCTGTGTTGTGTCTGTTTAAACACGTTCAACAGTGCTGTGTCTGTTTAAACATGTTCAATTGTGCTGTGTTGTGTCTGTTTAAACACGTTCAACTGTGCTGTGTTGTGTCTGTTTAAATACGTTCAACTGTGCTGTGTTGTCTGTTTAAACACATTCAACTGTGCTGTGTTGTCTGTTTAAATACGTTCAACTGTGCTGTGTTGTGTCTGTTTAAACACATTCAACTGTGCTGTGTTGTGTCTGTTTAAACACGTTCAACTGTGCTGTGTTGTGCATCTTAATATATGTTTACCTGCTGTGTTGTGTCTTTTTAAACATATTTAACTGTTCTCTGCCATGTCTCTTAAACAAATGTTTAACTGTGCTGTCTTGTGTCTTTTTAAACATATTTAACTGTGCTCTGCCATGTCTCTTAAAATAATGTTTAACTGTGCTGTGTTGTGTCTCTTAAAACATGTTTAACTATGATGTGTTGTGTTTATTTTAACATGTTTGTGCTGTGTTGTGTCTCTTAAAACATGTTGGTGATGTGTTGTGTCTATTTAAACATGTTTTTGTGATGTGCTGTGTCTATTTAAACATGTTTTTGTGCTGTGTTGTGTTTCTTAAAATATCTTTAACTGTGATGTGTTGCATCTATTTAAATATGTTCAACTGTGCTGTGTTTTGCATCTTAAAACATGTTTAACTGTGCTGTGTTGTATCTTTTTAACTTTTTAAACATGTTTCAATGTGATGTGTTGTGTCTATTTAAATGTTTGACTGCTATGTTGTGGCCTTTCTGCAAACCATTTTGAACTTAAAGTGAGAGAGTGTAATGGTTTCCCTACTGTCTGCTTACCTAAAATGTGGTCAGCCATAATACGAAGGAAGAGGATCAGGATAAAAACACCAGATGAAAGAAAGATTCTCCAACTCATTCGGTTTCCTTCTTCAGAGTCATGGGTATGCCCATGACTGGCTGTGTCACCTCCGCCATTCTGGTTTCCACTGTAACCTCCTGGGAGACTGTGAGCATGTGCGTACCTACTGGATATGTCATGGCCTTGACCACCTCTCTCTGGATCCAAGTCAATGTCAAGGACAGTGGATGCTTCCTGATTTGAGAGAGAATATTCTGAACCTGGCCTATCATTACTGTGAAAGTGACCATGACCTAGTGTTGCTTGACCCTGACCATTGATTAAGTGCTGAAGGTAAGGATTTTGATGGGTAGGAACATGACCTTGTCCAGGCAACACACCATGGATGACTTGAGAAACTTGTGATGGAATTCTGGGGTTGAAGTTTAGTCTCTCCTGTAAATTAATAAAGTTCCCATCTTCATTCTGCCAGAAAAATGTTGGGGGCCGTAGCATTCCAGCTACAGCAGGACTTAATGGTTCATTATTATTTGCATTATTATTTGAATTCATTTTTGGTTGCTCTCCAATAAAACGGGCCTATTCTGAAAAGGAGAAGAAACAAATGTTTAAGTATGCTAGTGAAGATATACCAGAAATTCACAATATGAAATTATAGGTCATTTAACCTATATGCATAGTCTACAAGCTTAAAAAGTGTCACTGATGTTGAAGAGAAATGAAAGAATGAAGTTTGAACAGCTACTGTTTAGCTCTCATGCACCACAACAACCCACATGGTCATGTGCTCATTCCCAACTCACATGTCCATGTGCTCATCTTCAATCCACGTAGACATGCACTTATCACAAACCCACATGGTTATGTGCTCATCTTCAAACCACATGACCAAGCACTCATCCCCAACCCACATGGCCATGTGCTCATCTCCAATCCACATAGACATTCACTTATCCCCAACCCACATGGCTATATGCTCATCCTCAACTCACATACTCATCCCCAACCCACATGGCCATGTGCTCATCTCCACTCAACACAGACATGCACTTATCCTCAACCCACATGGCTGTGATCATCCTCAACCCACACAGTCATGTGCTCATCCCCAACCGACATAGCCATGCACTTATCCCCATTCCACAAAGCTATGTGCTTTTCCTCAACCCACATGACCAAGCACCCATCCTCAACCCACATGGTCATGTGCTCATCCCCAACCCACAGAGCCATGCACTTATTCCCCTCAAACTTAGCCATGTGCTCATCCTCAAATCAGACAGGTTCCACTGTTCATCCAATGAATGAGATAATTATTAAATGCATTTATATTTCTTCTTTATCTCTAACTTCCTTTTTGGATTCTGTTCCAAATTAGTGGTCAGAATACTGAAAACTTTTCTTAAAGAGTCTTTATTTGGTTTTGGAATGGGAAGATGGTTAACCAAAACAAATCTTAAATTGGGAGTGTTGCCATGTTTTTCAACATGAAATAGTTCCTGAAGATGCACATGTATTATGGCAATATCATTTGAAATTGTTTTCACTACTCTGGCCTTTTTCACAAATATTTGTTCTTTCTTATTTTAATATCATTCATTGAATTTAGGATGTTTTCAGCATTATTTAGGATGAGTCTGCAAGCTCTTTATGGAATATAAAAACTGTAATACATTAACCTAAGTATAGTTGATAGATATGGCTTTCTCTAGGTCAATAACCAAAGACATAACTGACTTCATGACAACATGTTCATTACCATGACCATCAGCCCATAATTTTATTCACCAAAACCACTGTCAACCATCACTCAAAGAATTTTTTCATCGGTAACTATTTGTAGACAAATATCATTCAGCTCAAGATTCAAATTGTGATTTTCCAAGTTTTCTCTCTTTTGTTGGCTATTAATCATTATTACTCTTGTCTTTTGTGACATTTTACTAACTCCAGGAATCTATTTTATGTAAGGCTATCTGAAGGTAGACCTCTATGTCTGATTTTAGCTGTTTGAAATCTGAAACAGTAGTGCCATTTGCATATTGTCTAGTAGATGAAAAACAGTTGCCTATTTTCTTATCATGTATGAGATGAGGAATCGGCCCAGGATTCTGTGGTCCTCCATATGTACCTGGTTCTTCTTTAGAAAATTTGCCATTAATTTTGACAGCTTGTTTTGTGTTTATTAAGTAGGTTGTGATCCAGTCAATCTTGCAGCTGTCACAACTTCAATTCAATTTATTGACAAGAATATCATGAAATATTTTCTGTGATCAACTGGCATGGATCCAACTAATTTTCCTTGATCTAAGGCAGTAATCCAGCTATCTATCATGGTGACCAAGGCTGTCTCTCAGTAGTGGTTTTCTCTGAACCCTGATTGGTTTTGGTGAATAAAATTATGGGCTGATTGTCATGATCATGAACATGTTTTTGGTTTATCTTTGTTCAAGTAGTTTGGACAGAGTTGGTAAGATAAATATGGCTCTATGGTTACTGACATCTTCCTTGCTGTCTGACTTAAGAATGGGGGTAACTTTTGCCAGTTTCCAAGTCTGGGGAAACACTGTGGTGGATATGCTAAGACTACATATGTAACCATTATGAGCAAGTGTGATGAATTTTCTAAAATTACATATGTAAGCTACAAGGCTTGATTTTTAACAGCAATCTGCTATCCTCCAGTCAGTGATTTTGCCGATGGATCACTAAACACAGCCATCACTTATCCACTGAGGTACTAAAAATTACTGTAGGTGGCTATCATAACAGTTAAGAAGTAGTTATGAGTCATTATTTCCTTTAATGGTTAACATCTGTTTCTTGTGAAAAATGAGCACCTACCAATATCCTGTACTTGTCAAGGTACAATAAAATGCTTATGGCATAAATGGACAGGTAATTAACCACTCATTCCCTGAGGAATCCATCATTTTGAACCAATTGGTAAGATAGATATGTATCTGTGGTAACTGATATATTCCTTGCTGACTTAAGAATTGGGGTAAGTGATCAACATCAATAAAACTGCATATAGAGAGTTTATCAATAGTATCTCTGATGTTGTATTGAATAATGTCAAGGATAAAATATCTCCATCCTTTCAGATGCAAGTACTGATTCAGCAGTTATAGACCAAGAATACATTCTTCTTATATTGGTAGACCCTGATCATACAAGTCCAGTGATAAGTGTTGAAAATCTTGAAAGCTCAGATTCCAATGGGGTTTAAGTGCAATTAAGTGTGGACTTTTGATGGTTCTGATAACATACAATATAATGACCCTCACCTTGCTGGCACTTGTGTAAACATGGGCACAACAAATGGTGTTGCTAAAGGCTTTCTGATGCTATTGATAATCCTGTGATCATAACACAATGTGTTAGCACATCAAACAATGTGTTAGCACATCAATTAGAACTTGGTGTTTTGAAATTCCTTACATTCTGCAGTTTGAACAGACAATCAAAAGATCATACAAATTTTATTCCTTGAGTTCTGAAAGTCATAAAATCTTATGAACATTTTGGAAATTGTAGAAAATGTACTGACCAAGACAGTTAGATGGGTAGCCAACCAATGAACCATTGTAAATGCCATTTAAGCCAACAGTCGAACATTTGGAGCAGGTCCTAGAGACTTAAATACATGCGAAAAATGTGGGCAATCAATGAAAACTAATCATAGTGCAAAAAAAAAAAAAAGATTGCCCAATGCCTGTGGCCCTTTTAATTTCAGACTGGGCCCCTCTTGTATTCTAAGTGAGGTGCTTGTCAGACTTGTTGAAAAAAATAATCTAATTTGCCTGAGAAAACTTTGTTGCACGAGATAAAATAAGGAAATTTATTTTCAAGATGTTGAAAGACTAGCAAATTATTAATATTTATCTAATATCCCCCTTACCCTTATGAAGATCATCTTCTTATCATACTTCAATCAATAGCTCTAAACTTTGTCTACAAAGTGAAGCATGTGACCTATGAATGGGGAACAGATTGCCCTGGTTACTAAAATTAGTGCTCACATGGCTTCAGCTTTCAAGTGATTCTAAAATACCATTTTGGATAATTATGTGCAGTAGAGAAGCCTGCCAGAACCAGTCTAGTGGGTACCCAAACTGATCAAGCAATCTCTGCAACCAGTGCAATGATGCATTGCCACAAATTGGGATTAAGGCAATCATGTATACATTACAAGCTCTAAACTGATTATAGTTGTAGTCTGGAGAGCTTTGGCGGAATGGCTTTTTTAAAAGCTATTATAAGTAATGAAGGGATCAAATGTTGTTCTGTTAGCTTTGAGTCTTTGTTACAAATGGTCCATCCTTTGGCAGGGCTGACATAAAAAAAAGGAAATAACCTACTAAAAATGATTTTGGCAGAAACACTTAAGCATTTTTTTTTTAATGTTCTTGTTTAAATGCTATTACATTGTTCAAGATGTTTCAGTTAAATTTTAATGAAAAATGATACAGCTGTCTCTTGCTCACACTTACACTAGCGTAATGAAATGCTGGTTAAACATATGAAGGACATAAAAATAGTAAACAGCAAAACCAAGACACACTTCAAATGCTAATAAACACTGTTGATCCGCTGAGTAAGATGGACATTGTTAGAGCAATTAGACAATGGCCAAACTCTGGACCTGAAGGAAAATATTGCTTCACGCGACATTATTTGAGCTCCAAATAAACATACAAATGAATTTAATATGATTTCATTTTAATCTCTTTATATATGAAGTGTAGCAATTGTAATGTTGTGTGACAAATAGTTTATAAAATGGGGCAATTTTGGGAATATGAAAATTGGAGCCAAGGCTTGTGGAACTCAAGTCAGGTCTTCTGAGTTTTTGAAAGTCAGCAGCCCTGGGCCTGTGTCTATCAAAAAATTTCCTTTGAGCACTGGATGTGTTTGTGACAGTTTAACTTTATCATGAGTTAACTTTTATGTTTGTTTTCATTGCCAAATCACTGACTCACTGCAAGAATACAACACATTACTTAAAGGTTTGTCTAGCCTTTATTATTTTCTCATATATATATATATATATATATATATATATATATATATATATATATATATATAAGCAAAAAAT
>JAECUM010010157.1:0-42244 GCA_016617855.1 Megalonaias nervosa
GTGTTGTAATCAGGATGGCTTCAGTTTTATCATCATTCATCTGCAGCTTGTTACATGTCATCCATGATTTCACATCGGAAATGCACCTCTCTACGCCTTGGATGGTAGCCTCAACTTCAGTTGGATGGCTAGATTTGTATATTTGGGTGTCATCAGCATACAATTGGTGAGACACTGGATGATGATCTATGACACCTGAGAGTGGCTGAGTGTATAGAATGAAGAGAACAGGTCCAAGAACAGACCCCTGTGGAACACCACAGCATAGTTCAACTGGGCTGGAGTGTTTTCCATTTGCGGACACAATTTGTGTCCTGTTGACCAAGTAGGACTTGAACTATAGTAAGGCCGTATCATGAATGCCAAATACATGCTGGAGACGGTGAAGCAATATATCATGGCCTATAGTGTCAAATGCTGCAGACAAATCAAGGAGAGTGAGGACTGTAATCTTTCCGCTATCCAAAGCAGAGAGAAGGTCATTGACTACTTTCAGAAGAGTAGTTTCAGTACTGTGGCAAGGGCGATATGCAGACTGTACATTGCTAAAAGACTGTTTGAATTCAGATGAGATACAAGTTGGGATAGAACAACTTTTCTAAGATTTTTGACATGAATGGGAGATTAGAAACTGGGCGGTAGTTCTTTAAATCATTATGGTCGAGTGTTGGTTTCTTCAGCAGAGGCTTTACAATGGCAGTTTTGTAAAATGATGGGAATTCCCCAGATGAGAGAGAGGTATTAATAACATCAGTTAGTACAGGCAATATTGGATCCAAGCACTCTAGCAGCAGTGACGTCGGAATCGAATCCAGTTCACATGACTTTGGTGCACTCTTCATCACGACTGTACGTACTAAATCCATAGAGACAGGTTCAAATGCTGCTAACGGTTACCGCTGAAATTCTGTATCGCAAATGTATGGTGACGACGAGTCAACTGAAATTGTGTTGTCAAGTTTATCTCTGATGGTTTGTACTTTGTCACGGAAGAAATTTGCGAACAGGTCCGGAAGGTCGACTAGAGAGAAGTTAGCTGGAAGTGGTGTACATTTGTTCCTTGACATTAGCTTGTTAGTAATCTCAAATAGCTCTTTGCAGCTGGAACTTTCCATGATCTTAGTACTGTAGTGGGGTGATTTCGCTGCATGGACTATGTTTGTGGCATTCTTCTTAGCGGCATCATGGATCTGCTTATGAATAGTGAGTCTGATGGAAAGCCAAAGCCTCTCAGCTTTACGGCGGTCTCTTTTAGCAGTGCGAAGCTGGTCCCTAACACTGCTATACCACGGAGAACACTTCTGAATTGCTACTCTGCACTTGGTTGCTGGGGCATGTTTGTCGAGCAATGAACGCAGGCAGTTATCAAGTTGTTCTCTGCTGTAGTAGGTAAGCTAGTTGTTAGGTTTGCTTGGATGTCATGCATTAGTTTGCTTCTGTTTATCATACGGAGGTTTCTCTTAGTAGCGAATAAAGGTGGAGGGTTAGAGATTGATACGTCAAGATGGCATATAATGCAGAGGTGATCTGATGAAAGTTCGTGGGACACCAGGGAGGACTGAAGAATATTATCATCAGGTCTGTAAAGAATCCAGTCTAATATGTGACCATGTTTATGGGTGGGTTGGCTAACTGACTGTTCGAGGTTGAAAACGTGAATGGAATCAAGGAGTTTCGATGTGCATGGGTTTCCAGTGAATTTAACAAAAAATTAAAGAACGAGCAAAGAAAACTGTCAATTAAGTTGGTTGGCAATTTTCTTCTCAATTTTGTGGCATTAGATTATCATTGTGTTTGTATATTTAACTCAACAAAATATAAGTAGACCTAACTGCTACTTAAAATGAAGTATGATTTTGGTGTTTACTGCATAGAGACACAAGTAGGCTAGTTAGTGTTGAGGTAATTGAAATAAAGTGCCTTACCTAAGACGATGAATTGATAGCTAAACAGAGCTGATCAGGTGGTAAAACTCCAACCAAAAAACTGAGCAGTCGCCGCTCCTTGCATTATTTTTTGCATGCAAGAGGGCGCAGCGGGCTTATCGTACATACCGGAGCACTCATGGGATAATATATCTAGGTGTAAATAAAGCTATCTTTAACCATCGTAACCTTTAACATTTTGCATATGACCTTCGACACATTTAAACTGTTAAGTGTCTAACTCGTTCAAAAAGTAACAAAAAAAAGTGGGGAGAACAAGCTTTGTAAAATTTAATAAATAATTTATTTGCCTACATAACCAAGGTAAAATGAGAAAAAGGACTTTACGGTTTACGAATCAAATCCAAAATTAATCCAAGAATTAAAAATAGAAGTCCTATCAATGAAACGTCCTTTGTGAATCACAGTTCAAATCTCGATGAAATTCAAGATGGAAGGAAATGACATCTTCGATAGTCAGTATTGTACTGATGTGTCAACAGTTCTTTGCTGAATCACAGAAAATAATAGTCCAGTTTGGAATTCTGAATAATTTTCAATAAATGTCTTTGTCAAAGAATTTTGTAAGGAGCACTTATATATATTTCCAGGGAAAAGAATCATTAATTCCAAAAAATAAAAATTCAACTCGAACTGGTCACAACAAAACACCTTTAAGTGTCAAAGGTTTAAAACCCAAATGGCTATTTCTTCTTATAACATGAGTTATAAGACTAACTAAAACGCAAAATAGATTCCCGTATGATGGTCACGTGTTCACCCTTCTAGAAGGAATATAAATTTGTTACACGACAATTATCACGTACTCCAGGTATGGCCTTGATTCCACTGAATGAATCTTTCTCTTAGAATGAATACAAAAATTAAAAAAAAAAGTTGTTTACTAGAAACCTTACTAGTTCTGGATCAAGGTCAGCAACTAGATACAAAGTTTTCAGTAATAGCTGTTTATCAGGTCAAACAGAACTGAATTGAATTTCTAAAAAAAAAATATCACACCCAGTAGACAAAGTTATCATTACAGTAACATGTAATGGAATAAAATAAAAAAAATTAAACTAACAGACAAATAATTCAATGCTATATACATAACATAACCAAAAACCAAGACTAGTGAATGTGTGTTTGGGTCTATTGATTATTTAACTTTCCCTGCCGTTAAAAATAGCACATCTCTATTCCTTGCTGCTGCTGCATAGTTCCCAAGCCGAAATGAACTCGTACACAGTCACAATTATCGCCAACCCTAGGGCGGTGTTTTATGTGTGTGACCATGGAGGTCATGACGATAGGGTAGATTAACATACCATTTAACGATTGGTACGTCCAGGTACTTCGCATCAGCTATTCTGACTGGTGGCCACTCCGAGTAATGCTTGCAATTATACCTAATGGATTTGTACATATATCCTCGCTTTATATGCAAACCATTACTTGTGTCTCAGATTACGCAGACGCTGGATATATCGTTCTGATGCCAAACTTACCTATGATCAAGTGCTTTAACTATTCATGCCTAAGTCGCTACAGATCTTTCTTCGTTGATTACTGTATATTATATAAAAACATCTCTATTGCTGCCTGTTGTCTATTGCGAATATCTCTCTATGGCGACCACTTATGTATTGTAAACACTTGCACAGAAATATTGGAAATGAATAAGATGCAGCTTTGTGCTACTCTTTATGGTTCGTAAAAATGTATACCATCATTTGAGGTTCCTTTCACCAGACGCATCGTTTATCTGGTTTATTCATATCTAAACGATTTCAAATATCATGTAACCTGGCAAGACTAGTAATGTTTAGTGTGTACACGTTAAGAGCTCTGGAATTATGTTTACTCGATGTGACTAGCTATCTAAACGACGTATGTAATGTTTTTACATTTCACTATAACCACGATCTGTCAATATGTATATTTTCTCTCGCTTTCTATATACAATGTCCTCTGAACGTAGAACACTTCGGGTACTTGCTCCTGTCATTTGCTTGTGAGACGAAATTTTGAGTTATCCAAAATTATAGCGATTAAATTTCCAGCCCAACTGCAAAACCTTGGACAGTCTGTAATTCTAATTATGCATG
Source organism: Megalonaias nervosa (assembly GCA_016617855.1). NCBI lineage: Eukaryota > Metazoa > Mollusca > Bivalvia > Unionida > Unionidae > Megalonaias > Megalonaias nervosa. The sequence continues at coordinate 4,034 of JAECUM010010157.1, forward strand.
AGACTTAAAGAATTCTGATTTTAGTGTTTTATCCAGAGCATGAGGTTTGTAGCCTGATGTTTTTGGGAGCATAGTACTAGATCTTCCATTACAGCTTTAATCCTGTAGTTATCCTAGATATTAAGACTAGTTTGTGAATAAACTAATCATAAAATTTGCATAAGAGGCACTTTTAGCTACAATTGAAATCAAAAGATCAAGTAACTACTTGATCTCATAAACCAGTTATGTGTTAAAAATTTAAAACTGATTTTCCATTGATAAATTGTTTTAATATGCCAAATATTAGAGTAAAAGAAAAGGAAATAAAGAACCTATTGTATCATCGGCCTTTCAAACTTAGAATTAACTCATTGCTTATGGAAGACAGTAGCTGAATAGCCAGATCTACATATGTCTCTTAAGATTAGGTCACATTTATCGTCTTGTTAACTTCAGAGCTTTAAAAGATATTTATTTATGAGAGATGTTGCATCTGGCTTGTACGGCGGTGGAGGCATCGTAGAGAGTGTAAAAACACCATTTACATTGATGTGCACTTTACAATGACCCCCAAAATAGGTACATATTCTCTACTTCTCTTGTTCGATAAATGTACAAGATTAATAAAGATTGTTTACATCACCTATATTAATATTAGAATCTACACGTTTGCTTAGGACGATATTATTGATACAAAATTATTTGCGGAAATAATAATAATTGCTTACAATATTTTAAGTTCGACATACTTTCAAATAGAACTTAGGTTAGCTTGTCCCACCTTCAGAATGGTATCATACAATACGAAAGTAATTCTACCTTTCGCCTGTGAATGGAAAACAATGGTCTTACCTTGCTGGCGGATGCTCGAAGTCTAGCATGCTGTGTTAAAGTTTACAAAGTCCTCTATATTCTACATCAACTGGTGCATCTAAATGGGTCATTGGTATAATAGTATCATATTTATGGAGTATTAATCTGATCGTAGGATTTTCAGTTTCGTCACAGGTGCGCTATCTTAATGCCATTCGCTGGTGAAATATTAAACTCTGCGGAAGCCTTGTTTCAGATTGTTTGTCCGTTTCTTGTAGAAAAAATATAGAGATACTAACTTACATTTACTGTGTTGCTTACTGTTCGTAGTACTCAAACAAAATATGTTCGTCTGAAGTTTCCACATCAATTATTACAGATACAGGGATGCCATTTCTGATAACTATTCTGCCTGGCATAGCTGTACTTCCTATGTGTTTGATATGTGGATTCATTGTATTTAAATCACGAAAACGGTAAGCGATGGAACGTACGCCAAAAAAGTTAGTCTGAAGAAAATTTCTCTCTCTCTCTCTCTTTTTCTCTCTCTCTCTGTATATATATATATGTACCAAATAACACCATTTTTATAACTTCAGAAAACATTTTTAATAATGCGCGTGCTTTCTAAGCATCATTATCCAGGAATCATAAGCACTACCAGAGTTTCATAATTTTTGAAATTACAAAACAATATACATATTTTACTTCTTGGAGATCTACTTCATTTTTGAAAACAATCAGATGACTGTCAAACCGACAACAATACGCAAGATTTGTATTTATGCTCTTGGCCAATATCACAGCCCAATGCGCCATCAAAATTAAACATATAAGCATCACATATACAAGTGTTCCTAAGCCCTATCTTATGTTTGACGAATACGAGTTTATAATCCATTTTACCCCGAATCTTTTCTACGAACAGGCTTTGAAGGCCTGGTATCGTCACTTTTAATTTTAAGCATTAATATAACCAGACTGTTTCAAATTGTGTACTATGAAACATATGTCATACACATGAGTCTTTTTCTACATTAAAAAAGTGGAAGGTTTATGTATAAGTAAGCCATTGTGTGTTTCTTTGATAGTTTGCAATTTATGCGAACTGTGATGTTGTGGGCATCAAGCCACGTCTCCAATGCTACTTATATATATATATATATATATATATATATATATATATTGCGAGGTTGATCAAAGTTTTCTGAAACTAATGGATTATCTGATAAGCAAAGCAACCAAACGTCATGTAAAATTGAAAAGCGCCCTTCCACAATTCTCAATTTTTGATGTCACGAAACTTGAAATTGATGGTGTGATATCGCCAATTTATCATACACGTACCCGCTGTGGCAAAATGCCAGATTATTAAATTTACGACCACAGGTTGATTAAATCCTCTTTTGAAAGCTTGGGCAAAATTTAAGTTGTAATGCAGACCATACAAAATGGTGGAATTGGAACTTAATTATCCTCTTTACGACCTACCTTTAGTTACTTGTGACTTCTGGCTTTCTCGAAAATTAAGTGAATACGTTGAAAACCATGACGAAAGCAAAGAAGAAATAAGGGATCCGTTCGCCTGTTTGCTCCAAGTGTTATCAAGCTGCAAGTGTTTAGTAAATAGTAGCAAGATGGAGAAGTGCATTAAGTCGAAAGGAAGCTACTTTGAGAAGGGCTACTAAAACTACCACAAACATTGATTTCTTCACATCATTGGCTTTTCTTACAGCGTTTGTTTGATCAATCTGCGTGTATATATAAATATAGAGATGTGTGTGTGTGTGTGTGTGTGTGTGTGTGTGCGTGTGTGCGAGTGGATATTAAGTCAATAAGACATAATTAAAATTTTCATCCTTTTATGAATTTTTTTTTATGTTACTATATTTTTAAAATAGTTATAGAAGCGTTTAACGGAACTAATCTTACTTACATTTACAGGGGCATTATAGGTTTGAAAAAAGCTTAGCCTCCCAAATCAAACGACAATTAATGATTTTAAAATCTAACGTAAATGTTGCAAAGAACGTTTTAAACCATCTTTATATAACTTAATTAATTCTCTAAATAATTGAGAACAGGATCTAATTTATTTAGAAATAATTATGCTTAATATTTCCTCAACGAAATACACTTGATATGTGTTTATTCTCGTTTTTCTGCTACTTTTTCGAATGTTATCTTTGTTATTGTCATTTCAGGTGTTGTGGGCAAAAGAAGAACAAAACCACCGATCGAGATGTTGGTCTACCAGATGCCGACATTGGAAATATCGTTATGTATGATTTGCTACATACAGATGTAGATCCACCGGTTAACTACATCGCAATCGAAAATAGCACTTGAGGTCTTCGTAAAATAATCAGCAAATCTGGTGCTCCTGGAAGCCCCAGTTTGGAATCAAGATCTTGTCCTATTTGTCAAAATAACCCTTCCTAGAACCTAGAGGAAATTAGTCTACAGTCAGATGAAGATGCATACGTGTATCCAGTATGAATAACGTTTTATTGAACATGACTCTGATAAATGTCAGAGCTTTACATTGGAAGTGTTAAACTTGTAAACTCAAAGGTGCATCATTCATCGTCGATTTTTGTAACGTATTACAATCTCCAATAGTTAGATTTTCGTTGTTTAAAGCATTATACTTGTCATGTACGTCATTTATCATTCATTTATGATCAGCTTCACTAAGCATCGGTCGTGGATGGGAGCGCCACAATTTTTAGACCTACAGAAAAACACTAAATTAGCTATATTTTAAATAAACAGTGGATTGATTTGTACTTGTTGATTTAGTTACATAGCATTCCTTTGGAGATTTCAATATTTAAGTCTTATATAATGATACATAATCATAAATATCAATTTATACACCTACGTGTTTTTAATATAATACTCGAACGTTAGCTCTTTTATTAATAAAGTATAATGTTTGAAAGTGTACAACTTCATAAACTGCACCTCTTTCTAGCAAGATCTTATGTTCAAATACATTTCGAGTGTTCAAACTGTTTCCTCAGAAAAATTCAATAAACTCATCTCTCGTCGTCTTTCATAATGTCCTTTCCTTTAATGCTAATAAAATTAGAAGTCCGAGAACATCAGTCTTACCTCACAGGTTAATCAAGTCTGTATAAATACGTACTTGTTAATCCGTTTTTGTTGGTATGTACATAGTTTGGCATTTACGCTAATTTCTGATAGTACATAGATAATGTAATAATTTGCACTAAAGATAAATAAAGACTTGTCATTATGTACTGTTTATTTCCCTTTTGGAAAGTCTTATATTTCTTGTTAGGAGATTTGTTTCTCACAATATGCCATTTAAAAGTCCTAAACAAGTACTTCAGTTTAAATGGTATCCTTAGAATCTTATTGACATTCATGACGAGATGTGCAGACTTCATATGATCATACTGAAATCAAGTTAGTTACTTATTCCTTATTCCTTATTCCCGATTCAATAAGGAATAAGTAACCAGTCACTTATTCCAATTCAAATATTTTCACATACATTTGAATACTTATTCCTTATTCACGCCGAGTTTTTTTATTTATTCATTATTCCCAATTCAGTATGCAATTGGCTATGACTTAGTTAATGCCGATGCAAGCTCTTTAGGGCAGGCATTGGTGTAGCTCTAACCTGATTGGAGAAATACGAGTGCTAAATAAACTGAATATAGACAGATCAAGGACTATGTAGGAATGGTTTAGGATATTGATAGGAATACGCGTTTAGTCACTTGATATAGGATTAATTAGTCGTGTTAGTCATTTGGGTCGTGTTTCGTGATGCATGGCGTTAAGTATTAGCATTCAGGTTCGAAAAGCTTACTAATGACTCAAGTAAAAGGGAAACCACAAAAAAAAAAACCATACAAGTGTGAAATTGGAGATTTCTTTTGTGTGGTTATCATGTCCTTAGAGGAGAATAATGTGGAGTATTTACGAGTTTAAGAAGCCTTCAGTTGACTTTGAATATTGTCCTGAAGTCCATGGAACTGGGGAACTTAGCACACTTGTAACCGATTTCCAGAGATTGGGGTTACATAAGGGGAGTGGAGGGCGGGTAAAGCACATGCCGCAAGAAGATTATATCTTATTTATACAGTTTGGTTGTTAAGTATCAGCTTTAAAGAGATTTGACAAGGCCCCTTCTTGAGATGTTATCTCTAGAGGATTGTGTAGTCACGAAAGAAGTCCTGAGGAATTTCGTTGAGCCGATTTCGATAATTCAGCTAGGTGACGAAGGTCTCGTACGACATATGCCTTATGAAGTTTTTAACATAGACCCTTCTTTGACATTTTATCTCCAGGGGATAGAGGTCTATCAACAAAAAATGTCCTGATGAATTTCGTATAGAGGAAGCAGTGAAATAAGGGACACCGTATGCATACCTGGTATTAACCCCCTCCCCTCCCCCGAAAAAAACCAACATAAACAACAACAACACACAAATGTTAATAGAGTGTATCGATAGAGTGTACTAATTTTACACCTGCTAAGAGGATTTTAATTTCAACGTCTCTTGCATAGTATCTAACTACCGGCTGGTACACGTTCTAACATTAGAAAAAGTTTTCTTTTTTAAATTCGTCGAGGCGATTTCGAGAAATCTACGGCAAGATGGAGGTCGCGTAAGACACATGCCGTAACAACATTACATTTTTATACAGTTTTGACATGGAATCTTCTTTGATATTTTATCTCTAGGGGATAGAGTCAACTCTCGAAGGAAGTCCTGATCAATTTCGTCGATAGCAAACCGCGATATAAGCGGCGTCCGATGGGTACCGGGTATGAAAAACACGCAAGGATTTATAGACTGAATCAAGAGTTTGTGCTAATTGAACCTCAAATTAGAGCATTTTGATTTCAACGCCTGTTGGACAGTTCCTAGTTAGGCACCCGTGCTAAAAGTATAAAAAAAAATTTGAAATAAATACGTCGAGTCGATTTTGAGAAAGTCGCAGCCATATAAAGGTGGTCGGGTACAACACATTCAGTATGAAAATTGTATTTTACGTATATATTTGGGCCATTGAGTTCCTTCTCTATAGAGGCTGACATAGACCCTTCTTTGACATCTTATCCATACGGGGATTGAATCCATCCACGAAAGAAGTCATGACAAATTTCGTCGAGAGGAAACAGGGAAATAAGGGACTCCAGATGTGTACCGGGTATGAAAAACACGCAAAAATTAATATATCGTATCAATAGTTTGCATTAATTGTCCCCTTACTTAAAGGATTCTGATTTCAACGCCTCTCATACGGTACCTAAATAAGGCTCATTCTTACAGCAGGAAAAGTTTAAAGAAAAGTTGCCGAGCCGATTTCGAGAAATTCGCTGCTAGAGAAAGGAGGACGAGTACAACATATATCGTTGTACAGTTGGGCCATTGCGTCCCCTTTTTGGAGTTTTGATATGGACCCTTCTTTAATAATTTATCTCTAGGAGATAGACTGCATCCACAAATAAAGTCCTCACGAATTTCGTCGTGTGCTAAGAGCGAAGTAAGAGGTGTGTCCGACGGGTACCGAGTGTGAAAAACACGCAAATATTCATAGGTTGTATCAATAGTTTGTACTAATGGAACCTCCACTTAGAGGATTTTGATTTAAACGCCTCTTGGACATTATCTAGCTAGGGACCCGTTCTAACAGCAGGAAAATGCAGACAAAAATTGGTCGAGCTAAATGTAAGAAATTCTCGACTAGATAATGGAGATCGAGTACAACACATGCCGTAAGATTATATCTTACGTTACATTTGGGACACTACGTCACCTTTTGATTGAGTTTTGACACAAACACTTTTTTGATATTTTATATCTCGGGGATAGAGACCACCCATAAAGTACGTCCTGATGAATTTCGTTGAAAAGAAACAGCGAAACAAGGGGGCCCTATGGGTACCGGGTATGAGAAACAAGCAAATGTTAATAGATTGTATCACTAGTTTGAACTGATTGTACTCCAACTTAGAGGATTTTGATTTCAACGTTTCTTCGACAGTATCTTAATACGGACCCGTTCTTACTGCAGGCAAGGTGTAAAGAAACATCTTCGAGCCAATTTCCAGAAATTTGCAATTGGAGAAAATGGTCGAGTACAACACATGCTGTCAGAAGATGACATCATACCTAATCAGCTGGGCCAATACGTACCATCTTAAGAGTTTTGACATGGACCAGTCTTTGATGTTTCAAATCTAGGGGATAGATCCATCCACGATGGAGGTCTTGACGAATTTCGTCAAGAGCAAACTACCAAATAAGGGGTGTCCGATGGGTATCGGGTATGAAAACCACGCAAATGTTAATAGATTGTATAACTAGTTTGTACTGATTGTTCCCCAATTTAGATGATTTTTATTTCAACGTCTCTCAGACATTATCTAACTAGGGAGCCGTTCTGACAGTAATCAAGGTTAGAAGAAAATTCGTAGAGCCAATTGTGAGAAACTAGCGGCTATATAAATGACGTCGAGCAGAACACATGCTATAAGATTATATCTTACGTTTACATTTGTGCCATTACGTAACCTTTTCACTGAGTTTTGATATGGAACCTTCTTTGATATTTTACTTCTAGGGGATAGCGACCGCCAACTACGGAAGTCCTGATGTATTTCGTTGAGAGGAAACAACGCAATAAGGGGTGCTCTATATGTCCAGTGTATGAAATATACGCAAATGTTAACAGATTGTATCACTAGTTTGTTCTAAGAGTACTCCAACTTAGATGATTTTGATTTCAACGTCTCTTGGTTGGTATTTAAACGGGGAACCGTTCCAACAGTAGGAAAAGTTTGAAGAAAATTCGTCTAGCCGATTTTGAGAAATTTTCGGTTAGATGGGGAAGTCGAGTACAACGCTTGCCGTCAGAAGATGAAATCATACATGTATTGTTGGGTCATTACGTCCCCTCTTAAGAGTTCTGACATGGACATTTCTTTGATATTTGATCTCTAGGGGATAGAGTCCATCCACGAAGGGAGTCCTGACGAATTCGTCAGAGATAGGAACGAAATAAGGAGCGAACGATAAGTACCGGGTATGAAAAACACGTAAATGTTAATAGATTGTACTGACTGTGCTCCAACTTATAGGAGTTTGATTTCAACCTCTCTTGGAGAGTATAATATTAAAGACCCGTTCTAACAGTTGGAAAGTTTTGACGAAAATTTGTCGAGACGATTTCGAGAAATTAGCGGCTAGATAAAAGAAGTCGAGCAGAACACATGCCTTAAGATTATATCTTACGTTTACTATTGGGCCATTACGTCACCTCTTTGTACTGTTTTGACATGGACCCTTCTTTGATATTCTATCTGTAGGGGAGAGAGTCCACCTACGAAGAATATCTTGACGAATTTCGTCGAGAGGAAGAAGCAAAATAAATGGCGCCTTATGTGTCCCGGGTATGAAAAACACGCAAATATTAATAGATAATATCTAAGTTTTACTAATTGTACTCCAACTTAGAGGATTTTGATTTCAACTGCTACTGGACAGCATCTAATTAGTGATCCATTCTTAAAGTAGTAAAAATTAGAAGAAATTTAGTCGAGCCAATTTCGAGAAATTCGCGACTAGATGAACAAGATCGGGTACAATACATGCCGTAAGAAGATGATATCTGACGTATTCAGTTGAGGTATTACTTCCCTTCTTAACGACCGCTCCGCTGGCCTAGTGGATAGAGCATCCGCCTCGGATGCGGGAGGTTGTGGGTTCGGTCCCCGACCGGCTCATACCAAAGACTTATAAAAATGGCACTAACAGCTGCCTCGCATGGCGCTCAGCATTAAGAGGTTAGTGTTAGGATTGGCCGGCCTGTTGTCAGGATAATGTAACTGGGTGAGACATCATGCTACATGTTGGCGGCATGATGCCCCAGTGCTAGACATCACTATAAACTGCCACACTGCAGACATCGTAGCGATATGACTGAAAATGTTTTAAAGCTACGTTAAAAATCCAAATCACACACACACACACACACACACACACACACACACACACACACACTTCCCTTCTTAAGAGCTTTGACATGGGCCCTTTCTTCGATATGTTATCCCTAAGGGATAGAGTCCATCCACGATGGAACTCCTGACGAATTTCATCCAGAGGAAACATGGAAATAAGGGACGTCCCATGGGTACCGGGTATGAAAAACATCTCAAATCTTTATATATTTGTATCAATAGTTTGTACTAATTGAGTTTCTAGTTAGAGGATTTTTATTTCAATGCCTCTTTGACATTATCTAGTTAGGGACCTGTTCTTACAGTACGAAAAATTTGAAGAAAATTCGTCAAGCCCATTTCGAGAAATTCGCGGCTAGATGAAGGAGGTCGGGAACAACACATACCGTAAGAAGATTATATCTTACGAACACAGTTAGGCCATTATGTCCCCTCTTTAGAGTTTTGACATGGACCCTTCTATAATATTCTATCTATAGGGGATAGAGTACATCTGCAAAGGAAGTCCTGACGAATTTCGTCGAGAGGAGTCAGCGATGTAAGGGGGAGTAGGTTATGGGAACCGGGTATGAAAAAACGCAAAAGTTAATTGATTGTTTCAATAGTCTAATAATTAATTGTACTCAAATTTAGAGGATTTTGATTTCAACGTCTTTTGTATAGTATCTAAATCGGGACCCGGTCTAACAGTATGAAATGTTCGAAGAAAAGTCTTCAAGCCGATTTCGAGATTTCGTGGCTAAAGACAGGAGCTCGAGTGATACGTTGTCTCTCGAGTATAAAGTCCACCAAAGAAGGAAGTCCTGACGAATTTCGTCGACAAGAAACAGCGATATTAGGGGCGCCCAATGAGTGTCGAGCATGTAAAACACGAACATGTTAATAGATTGTTTCAATAATTTGTACTAATTGTAATTCTACTTAGAGGATTTTGATTTCAGCGTCTCTTGGACAGTATCTAAATAGGTACCAGTCCTAGCAATACGAAAACTTTCATAAAGATTCCTCGAGCTGATTTTGGGATATCAGGTGAAGGAGGTAGAGTTCAATACATGACTTAAGAAGATTATACCTTACATTTACATTTTGGCCAATGCGTCCGCCTGTTCCAGAGTTTTGACATAGAACTTTTTTTGATATTGTATCTCTAGTGTATAGATTCCACCCGCGAAGGAAGACCAGTCGAACTTTGTCGACAGTAATCAGCAAAATAAAGAGCGCGCTATGGGTACACGGTATGAAAAACAAGCAAATGTTAATATATTGTAACATTAGGTTGTACTAATTGTATTCCTAGTTAGCGGATTTTAATTTCAACGTCTCATGAACATTACAATAGTAGTGATCCTTTCTAACAGTAGGAAGCATTCGAAGAAACATTTTCCAGCCTATTTCTAGAAAATCGCGGCTAGATAAAGCGATTAGAGCTCTACACATGCTGTACAATTATATCTTACGTTTCCATTTCAGCCATTACGTCTCCTCTTTATTCAGTTTTTACATGGACCCTTCTTTGGCATTTTAACCCTAGGGTAAGAACGTCCTGACATTTCGTCGAGATCAAACAGCGAAATGAGGGCACACTGTGGGTGTCGGGTATGAACAATACGAAAATGTGAATAGCTCAATCATTTGCACTAATTGTACTCCTGATCATAAGACTGATTTTGACGTCTCTTGGAGTGTATCTAATGTGGGACCCGTCCTAGCAATAGGAAAATTTTCAAAAAATATTCATCTATCCGATTTTGAGAAATTCGCTGCTAGAAAAGGGATTTCGGGTCGAACACATGCCGTAAGAAGATTATATCTTAAGTATAATGTTGGGGCATTACCTCCCCTTTTTAAAACGTTTCGACATTGACCCATTCAATGACATTTCATCTCTATTAAACCTAGGAAGCAAGTCCTGACGAATGTCAAGGAGACGAATCATCCAAATAAGGGGCATCCTAAGAGTACCTGGTATGAAATACACGCATAATATAGCTCGATTTGAGCAATAATAGCTTATAATTTGTACTAAATCAACACAGACTTCGAGAGTTTTTATTTAAACGCCTCCTGGAAAGCATCTAGCTAGGAATTTATTCCAGCAGTAGAGAAGTTTGAAGAATATTCGTCGAGCCGATTTGGAGAAACTCGCTGCTATATAGAGGAGTTTGAGTACAACACATGCTGTACGGATATTATATCTTTCGTACACCCATTGCAATTACGTTTCGTCTTAAACGAGTTTTGACAAGTACCTTTCTTTGAGATTTTATGTCAAGGGATAAAATCGACCCGCGAAGGCGTACCCTATGGGTACCGGGTATGAAAAACACGCACAATTAGGATCGATTAGATCAATATTTGTACTAACATGACGCATATTTAGATGATTTTGATTCCAACTCCTCGTCGGCGGTGTCTGGATTTGTTTATGTTGCAACAATAGCAAAATTATAAAGAAACTTCGTCGTGACTATTTCGAGAAATTTTCGGTTACATCAAGGGATTTGGGTACACTGCATGCCGTAATGTCTATCTTACCTATACAGTTGAGACATTACGTACCTCTTGAAAGAGATTTGAAATGGATCCTTCTTTGACATTTTATCTCTAGGGGATAGAATCTACCAGCGAAGGCCGTTCTGACGAATTTCTTCTACAAAAGATCAGGGAAATAAGGGGTACCCTATGGGTACTGTGTATGAAACACCCGCACAATGTGGATGGATTGGATCAATCATTCTTAATTTAACAACGACTTAGATGATTCTGTTTACAACGCTTCGTCGGCGGTATCTAGATTTGTGTGTGTTCCAACAGTAGAAGAATGTGAAAGAAAATTAGTCGATCTGATTCCGAAAAACGTTTGACTGTATAACGGGTTTGGGTATACTGCATGCCGCAAGAAGATTATATCTTTCTTATACAGTTGGAACATTACGTTCCCTCTTTAAAGATGTTTGAAATGGACCCTTCCTGAAAATTTAATCTCTGTTGGATAGTGGCGACCCACGAAGGAAGTCCTGACGAATTTCGTAGACAAGAATCAGCGAAATTAGTGGGTCACTATGGTTACTGGGTATGAAAACATATGCACAATGTGGACCGAATGGTTCAATATTTAGACTATTTGAACCCCTTCTAAGAGGATTTTGATTTCAACGCTTCTTAGCGATATCTAACCCGGTATCGTTTCCAACAGGAGGAAAAGTTTAAAGAAAATTCGTAGAGCTGATTTCGAGATTTTCTCGGCTAGATAAAGAAGTTGGGTATCACACATGCCGTAAGGAGATTATATCTTACGTGTAAAGTTGAAATATTAAGTACCCTCCTAAAGAGTTTTGACATTTACCTTTCTTTGACATTTTATGTCAAGGTGATAGAGGCGATCCACGAAGTAATGCTCTTTTTATATCAGCTAATTTTAGTTTCGTTAACGTTTATATTTAATTTTAAATGTTAGCCAGCTTTGTAGTGTCGTCTTGCGTCTTAATTTGGGCCACGTGATTAAACATGGATATATATATATATATATATATATATATATATATATATATATATATATATATATATATATATATATACGTGCCAATTGTTGTTGCGACGGTGGTGTGTTATGAAGAGGTATTGTGTAAAGACGTCCCCTTGCAAGTGAAGCAGCATAACCACCCGCCGGAGTAAGCACATTTGGTCGTTGTTCGCCGAACAGGAAAGGGCCAGGCTGGTGAATTTAAAAAGTGTAGGGACAAGGACTTTCGTCCACCAGGATACAGGCGCTACAAGGCTCGTCCAAGAATCGAGGAAATCAAGCGACAATATATATTTTAACTGATGATATCTCTTGTCTCATCATTTCGCACTGTTCGTCTCTCTAGATCGAATAACAACGCTCGGCCACGACCTTGCCGGCGACACAATCAGCTACATAGTCGGCGACAGTGCGACCAAGTCAGCGACAAAGTTAACGACTGCGACTCACTCGGGGACCCAGTCGGTGACTCTGCGACCAAGTCTTTAAACCCAGTCAGCTACTCTGCGACCGAGCTGGCGAAGCTGTCGGTGACTCTGCGACATAGTCATCGACACATTCGGCGACACTTCAACCCAGTCGGCGACCCTGTGATACAGTCAGCAACACAGTCGACGACTCAGCGACCCAGTCGGCATCTCTGAGACCCAGTCGGCGAGCCGGCGATCACAGGACACCCAGTCGACGACTCTGCGACTCACAGACGACCTAGTCGGTGACTCTGGGACACAGTCGACTACTCTGCAACCCAGACGGCGACTCTGCGACACAGTCAGCAACACAGTCGACGATTCTGCGACTCACTCGGAGACCCAGTCATTGTCTCGACGACCAAGTCGGCGACTCAGCGACCCTGTCAGCGAATACTCGGTGACTCAGCGACTAAGTCGACGACTCCACGACCCAGTCGGCGCTTTGCGACCGAGTCAGCCACCCAGTCAGCGATCAGGCGATCGAGACGACGATCCAGCCGACGATCCAGCGACTCAGTTGACGACGCAGTCGCCGACCACAGGACATCCAGTCGGCGACTCAGCGACCCAGCGAATCAGTCGGCGACAAGAAGCCAGAAATAAGACGGTATCCCGCTGAGGTAGAAATCAGTCGCACTCTGGAGCACCAGTCCTTAGAGAGATTCAGCGGTGTATTACTCCAAATACAAAGACCTATTGTAAAGAACCCGAGATAGCTAGACACGGTATAGTGTAGCCGAGGAAGTTTCCGCTACAATAATTTGACCCAATTAAAAACCTACTTAGAGGATTTTTATTTCAACGCCTCCTCGGCGGTTTCTAGGTAGTTATGTGTTCCAACAGTAGGCAAAGTTTGGACAAAATTCAATGAGCTGATTTCGAGACATTTGCGGCTATATAAAAGGGGTCGGGTAAAACACGTGCTGTAAGAAGATTTTACATTACGTATATAGTTGGGAAATTACGTACCCCCTTTAAAGAGTATTGACATGCAGGGATCCTTCTGGGCTTCGCCAATGTCGCAAATTGCGATTTTTTTCCCTTATTGGCTACAAAATATATCATCTGGCGATTTTTTTGGCGACAGCCTTTTTGGCTTTTTAATTTGTACATACAATCATGGATTTGGAGTGGAGAAATTCGAAGGGACCACGACAGGAAGCCACAAACTTGCATACACAATGCACTGGAATTTATCTGTTACATAAACAAATCCTTTGTTTGTATTGACAAATCCATTATGGACCCTTCATTTATATTTTATCTCCAGGAGATAGAGTCCACCTACGAAGGAAGTCCTGACGAATTTCGTGGAGACCAAACAACGAAATGAGGGGCGCCTTAGTGGGTACCGGCTATGAAAAACAAGCAAATGTTAATAAACTGTATCAATAGTTTGTACTCATGTAACCCTTACTTAGAGGATTTTGATTTCAATGCCTCTTATAGGGTATCGAAATAAGGCCCCTTTCTAACAGCAGAAAAATTCTGAAGAAAATTCGTCGAGCCGATTTCGAGAAACTCGCCACTAAATAAAGGAAGTCGAGAAGAACACATGCCATAAGATTATATCGTACGTTTACATTTTTTTAAAAAATACATTAGTCAGGAAGGACCAAATTCCTACCCTCAATTACGGATAAAGCTCAAGCGCAAATTAAATACATATAGCATAGCACAGGTACGTCCTTCAAATAAACACAGTACATGTACGTCCTTCATATGCATACAGTATAGGTACGTCCTTCATATAAATACAGTACAGGTACGTCCTTCATATAAATATAGAACATTTACGTCCTTCATATACATACAGTACAGGTACGACTTTCATATACATACAGTGCAGGTAAGTCCTTCATATAAAGACCTAATAATGCATCCTTATAATGTATCCTTACCTTAAATATTTACAGCATGTTTTCTGTTTCCAATTTCGTGGTGTTTGTTTTTATTTTTGTAATCATATTATTATATATGTTTTTTAAGTGTTGTCAAATGTTGTAAAGCGCTTAGAGCTTCTAAAGATTAGACGCTATACAAAGTCCTCATTGTTATTGTTATTATTATTATAAATACAGTTCAGGTCCTTCATATAAGTACAGTACAGGTACGTCCTTCATATAAATACAGTACAGGTACGTCCCTCACCTAAATATTCATAGTATAATGCAGCTTTTAGACCTCCAGTTGTGTTATGGGGCCAATCGTTGGGGTATTGTTGTTGTTGTGGGGTTTAACGCCATATTTCAGCACAAGATAGGCTACACATGGGGGCCAGTATAAATGGTGGAGGAAGAACCTGGGAAACCCCGGAAATAACCACCGACCCAGGAGAAGCTAATGGCAAGCTTTCTCACATACCCACATTGGCCGAACCTGAGACTCGAACCACGCAGACAGAAGTGAGAAGGCAATGATCCATAACGGTGAGCGCTTTAGACTACTCGGCCACTCGGGGCCCATCGTTGGGGTGAACTTTAAGAAAGTGGGAATGTGAATGAATATGTGAACCTCATAAAATGCCCCATATGCTTTTTATGTCCGTTATGGAATATGAACGAAATAAAAATTGGAATTAATTTATAACCGGAGTTTAAGATGACTTTGCTCTCTCATGACAAATCAGAGTATACAATATATAGAGATCATTTATTTACAAATTCAAATTCTTCGCCTTACCAGAAAATAATGTAACCTCTATAAACAAAATATTCAATAAAATAGAAAATACTTTCTTAATGTGATCATTGTTTGAATATGTATAATACAGAGGATAGAAGAAGGCAGCACACATATGTCCTAAAATGGTCGAATATTTAGGAAATCATATTGGATGTAACAAGAATAAACTTACTTTACAGCTAACTCCGACCTCGAGCATTCTTTTGGCTGACAAACCATGGCTGAATATGCAAGCCCCTCATATAACACAAACCGTTTCAGACGGAGTACATTGAATTAGTTTACAGTCGATTCAGTTTCGTGTTGATTATTTTTACTGACATGTATGGGTTGAATGTGTGTTCCATTTGTATATTACATTGCCACGCTTTGCTCTTTTGTTGCTTACATCGTCACAATTACCTGGATAGGTTTAGCCGCTCAAGTTTCAGAATAACGAACCTTTTAAGTGCCACGAATATCGCTGTGATGTTAAAGAAAATCAATAGCCAAAGGAAAACAGTGTGAAATGATAAATCATGTAAATGGAACAGACAGAATTATGGGATCACTACAAAGAGATGAACTGACTTGTTGTTAGATTAACATTTATGTGCTCTCAGATCTGGTCATTTCTTGTATGCCTATGCTCTGCCAATTCGTAGAAATGCGTGAAATCCGTAACCAATGTGCCGCACAAGCTACCTTAAAGACTGTATTGCTATCGCTGAATCATAACTGAATAGACAGGTCTCTTTTGTAACACAGTGTTTAAACTGAGTACACATCGGAAAAATTTACATTCAATTCAAATCAGCGTGGATCATTTCACTAACATGTATGCGTCGAATTCGTGCCCCGCTTGCATACTATATTGTGTTTCTTTACTCTTTTATTGCTTACATCAGCAATGTCATTTTATGCATGCAAAATTAACTGAGTATCGTTCACGTTTCAGAATGACGAACAAAGGTATACGTTTTGACTGCAACAAACATCGCTATAATGATAAAGAAAATCAAAATGAGCCAAAGGAACACACGATGAAAAAATATATCAGCACAAAGAGATGAAATGACTTATTGTTAGACTTACATTTGGTTGCTCTAGAGTCAGGACATTCATTGTAAAGAATTCGCCTATTGACCTAATGTGAAGAAAAGAATGTAGACTTATTTGCAATAGTGGCTTTCCATTTATGATAGACAACAGTGTAATTCAATAAAAAACACCTGTAAATATTGTGCTACAATTATCTATTGAAATGTGCCAAGAATGGTTGGGATATAATCCTTTAAATTCAGTTCGCCCTGCCTTGTCCACGTTTGTTACTTACCTAGCAGGATCAGAGGATATTCGAAATCAGACGAAACAGACAGCACAGTTTTATACAACCCCATGTGACCCCCTAGGTTGCCAAAGGACATCCTAGCAGGATCAGAGGTTACATATAAACTTATCTTACGGACAGCACAGTTTTATATAACCCCATGTGACCCCCTAGGTTGTCAAAGAACATCCTAGCAGGATCAGAGGTTACATATAAACTTAATACTAACTTATCTCTAAGAACTTATCTTACGGACAGCACAACCCCATGTGACCCCCTAGGTTGTCAAAGAACATCCTAGCAGGATCAGAGGTTACATATAAATCGTAAGAAACTGGTGTCACTACTTCAATGTTCTTTCCAGGATTTTAGAGGAAACTGGGCGAAAAGATCGACCGTTGCCAAGGATACGAATCAGTAATGACAACGAGTGGGCTGAATGACTACATAGACGCTGTATATATTTACATTACAAACAGACTCTGTGAGAAATAATCAATATTCTTATGAATGGGTTTTTACTTAAATGACATACCATATATACTCGCTTACAAGTCGAAGCTAAACTGCAGATAAAAAGATAAAGATCTGCCATAGCATTATGCGCCTGGAGATCAGAGTTCATATTGTTTGTTTTACTGATTACTCCTAGCAAAACTGCGCAGACTAAGATCTGCTGGTGCATTATACGACAACATATTTAGGTTTGTGCAGTTGGACATAACTTATAAGCGAGAATCTACAGTAACTATGTTATCTACTAACATTCATGCAAGAGGAATTGCTAGTCATTTCGGTAAATACAGAACTGCCACCAAGGATTTACAACTCTATTACATTTCATTAGCCAAAAAAAAAAATACGAAACAGTATATGCTATGTTCGATAACTACAAAAGATTTTAAACTTAGCTGAAACAGTATTATCTCCCTTTTAAAAACAGATATGGTATACAGTTATATTTCTTGACCAATAAACAATGTTTCAACGGTCGCTATTAAGTACAATGTACTGTCATGATCATACAAATAAAATTTATTTCTACCGGATACTTTTCGACGACATTCAAACAGTTCTTTCATTGCTATCTTACTGAGAAGATACTTGCTACCTTTTACAAAAACCTTCGACCTATCTAAGTCAATGTTGATTTTTGTATACTGCCTCTGGCCGATCGGATCATGAAAATTGTTATATTTTAGTGCAACCTCGTCTCGCAAACTTTCGAGATAATTAAAATAGTTGCTATCGTCTGATTTGATAAGGGAGAGTTTGATTCTGTCAAATTTACTAAAACAAATACCTGAAATGTCATCGTTAAATTCAAATGATAATTGCTGGTTATTAACCATTATTTTTTTGATTTTGCTATTAACTCCATCGACTAATGTCAAATTTTCAAACATTATTTCTGATGTTTAGACAAAATTACTTGCATAATGTCCAAGTGCTAGTGTATTAATCCCGTCTCTGCAATATCTTTTATCATCGAAATTACTTAGTCTCCGTTTTATAATTGTATCCGTTTCAAGTTTATGATGATTTGTTCTGATAACATTTGTTTTGATAAAAATGACATTATTGTTTAGCGCTGCTTTAAAATCGTCAAAATTCATCATCTTTTTCACATATCCTTGAGGAATACCTTTTGCTTTTTTTGTAAGTTTATTGTCATTTAATATGACAGCATGCATTTTACTCTTTAGTCCAACAAATTCACTAACTGGCATAAACATAAATTCATCTTTCATTTTTCCAATAACTTTCTTATTCGAATTATCTTGAAATCCACTACATGCTGGATAATCGGATAAATCGAATAAATTTTTATTATTGTAAATATCCTGATAGATATCTTCACATTTTATATTATAAACTAGCGAATCTGTATCAGTAAATAGCAACTCTGAATCTGGCCACTGCCTTTTGGTAAAATTATAGTGAAAATCGTACATCAGCCACTTTGATATATCAAGTACAGCTGCACCAACATAAATCGGTTTATTTAACTTCAAATTTGTCTTTCGTCGTTGTATTGCAACAAGATTTTCATTAAATATTTTCATGCTAACAAAACCATCATCGTTAACTAATTTATTTCTGCGATTTATGTCATTAACAATTTCTATCGAAACTCTTTTTCGAATATTTTCCATTGTCTTACCGAACACCGAGTTGTTCATTAACTTGAAAAAGGTTTTCTCAAATTCGGTTTTAGCCACAGCACGACGTTTGCTATTTAAGTCAATATAATTTGCCATCCACCTCGACTGATTAAACTTTAGCACGCGATTGACTTTTCTAAGAATTAGTCCAGCATCTATTGCTTGTTTTAAATTTTTGTAATGCATAACGTAATTTCTTTTATTTAACAAATTTGGAACTAACTTATTAACAATCGAATTTTTTGCTGTTGTAGTTGCTCGTTGTTCAGGTGATAATAAACCATAATTAATCATCATAGACTCTGCACAAAACGGGTAGTCGTTATGTAGATCATGTAACGAACTAGGATAATCTAGATCAACTTCAACAAAGTATGAAATATCGGAAAAATCATTATTAATTTTTCTAGGTAAATCTTTTTCGGTTTCTCTAAGAAATTGATCTGGAGTTATCCAATGAAATCCGCCGCAGGGCATTGGCTCTGACATCGCATATCCATACAAATTCACACAATCTAGATAAATAATATGATTAGATGGGAGATTTTTATCATAATTTTTCAGATATTTGTTATTAGCTACTGCATATTTTTTTGTTATAACGCTAATTCCGCCTCTGATACCTTTTTCAATAAAGTTAAACATATCGACATCTGTTAAGAGATCCAGTTCTATCTTACCTGTTTTTAGGAGAGCGTCCCAAGACAATCCTGGAGCAGAATAACACCAACAGGGGTCTAGTCCATAATTGCTGTAGCTTACTTGACGAAAACTCTCAAAAACATCTGCTAGTAATAAAACATCTGTTTTCAAATATAAATCGTGATAATCACCAAATGTTTAACAACTAAATTTATTCCAAATATCTTGTGCATATTTGTATTCGTCATCTGTGATATTTTCATTTTTGAGTTGCGGGTAAAATTTATCTTTATCAGGAAGAGAAGTTTCATCAACTCTGTTCCAATCGTCGAGATACCCTTACGGAAATATACCTTTTTTTGTCAAATTGATATAGTTTTCACCAAAGCAACTTTTTAGGTTAGCGAAACTACTGCAACCTTTTACAAGCTCATCTAATGATGCTGCCATAAATTGCAGACTGTCAATAAAACGTAATTTACCGAGCGTCACCGACATATACTTTTCAAAATTATTTGGAATACATTTTATTACGTTATTTAATTTTAGTTTAGCTTTAATATTTTCATCACCAAAAGCTTCTACAATGATATGACTGTCATAGCCACGAAAGTTATGTAAAACTACAGGAATAAAATCTGGAGCATGAAATTTTAAATTGCAACTGTTATTAGCTGCTCCACGATATTGGCCGGTCAAATGACAATGATCTCGCACCTTATCACGGACTCCACGGAGTCTACCAGTAACTTTTCACAAATATGACAACTAACTGCCTCATCAAAATCGAGTTGTTGTTTAGACGTTATTTTCATTGGAGCTGTTTTAAATAATCTGTTAGAAATTTTATTAACTTCGTCTATTAAACTTTTTTAATAGCCATACGGCAGGATTTTCCCCTCTATATAACTTTATCGGAGTTGAAAATTTATCGTTAGCGCAACAAACTACTTTATAAGCTACTCTACAAGGAATATGCTGTTGTATTTTTCTAGTACTTGATTTATTTGGATTATTTTCTGCTCCAACCACGGGAACGAGTAGACACTCGAAATCAGCGTAAATAACAAAAGGAATGTTTAGTTTATGATCATAATTTTTAAATTTTAATATTTTTTCTTTTTCGCCAGGCATAGTTATTCTTTGAACGTTGACAGTATTTGAGATGATCTTGTAATATTCCATCGCTAGAAAAACCATGCAAACATCTATAACAGAAATATTTTTTATTTTTATTTTTACTATACTGTCTGCCAACTAGGCCGTTAAAGTTTTTTATCCAACAATAATGTCCCTGATAAAATAATAAATTTATTGTATTTTGTGTAGCATGTTCTGAGATATATCTCGGGTAAACGTTTTCTCGCTCATCTAATCCGAAAACATTTACTGAGATACTGTTTTATTTTTCAAACTTTGGTATATGATTTTCTGCTACTGGAAAAGTTGTTCATAAAAAATTTAGTTCGTCTTTGTATGGCAAATACTTTTCAATTCTGTCGGGGTGATCACGCTGAGGATGCTTTGCAGAAAGAATAGACCATTGAGATATCTGAGATTGACTGCAGAAGAACAAGAATTTTATCATGTACACCCAAAATTCAATTTATATGCAGCAAATATGTTAGGTTCTGTTATTGATACAAAATCTAAGAAATCTGTTGGCATATCAACACCAGCTGGTGTATTAATTTCAGTAAAAGGCGATAATGCAGAAAAGGACTAAAATGTTTAGAAAAGATTTTATTTATACTTTGTTTTGCGACGATATTCCAGAAGGACAACGAGTTTATCGAGTAAATAGCGCAATTGCTAATGATAATATTGAAAATTTATCATTACAAAATGAATTTCAACTTCATCCAGCATTTGATCTATATGAGACAAATGATCGGGGAATTATTCGACATAAAAAAACAAAAAAAGTTGTTGGAAATTTGAATAAAAATGGTTATTTACACGTAATGGTATGTGGTATAGAAACTAACCAAGTTAATTATATGTCACATCGTTTTGTGTTTGAAACTTTTAACGGACTAATACCTAATAGTTTAGTTATCGATCATATTAACAAAATTAAAACCGATAATCGTCTAGAAAATTTAGATTTGGTAACGCCAAAAGAAAACACAAGACGTGGAGCTGGTTCTGATGGTTCTAATTTTAAAAATCCAAAATCAGTTATTTCAATAAATCTTGAAACTTGTGAAGAAATAAAATTTAAATCAATAACATCTGCTGCAAAATATCATAAAATTAATAAACGTGCAATAAAATGTGTAGCTGACAATGTAACAAAATCAGAAACATCAATGTTGACATTTCATAGATTTAATTTTAAATACGATAAATAATGATATTTTCTATATCATTTCGAGTAAGACAATTATGACTAAATTCCATAATATCGTCGCGATTAAATCGTAATGTCATCATTTTATTTGTATCAAGTTTTATTTTTTCTGCTACTGTTAATAAAAATCTGTCAGATTCGCCTAATGTTATAATAACATCAACAAAATAAAAACTATGTCCCAACAAACAATTTCGAATTGCCTCAGCTAATCCTTTGTGATTTAATATATTAACTCTTTGATGATATTTTATATCTCCGAACATCGTATTATTTATTAATTAGATAAAAGATTATTATAATAATGAACTTAATTGAAAGACTGGCTAAACTATATTCGGGAGATTTTGTTTCAGTTTCAAATTTTACATCAGAAAATATTACTAATGACAGATTTGCTGGTTATACTGAAAAAGATATTTTGCATAACTATGACGATGAAGAAGATGATGTTGTTGTTAGTAAAAAAAATTTAAGCAGACCAACAACTGGACGATTTGATGTTAAGTACCATATTGCTAAAAAAAATAATAAAATTTAATTTTACTATCACAGAGCATCAAATATTTTGGCAGCTTATAAAACCCTTTTTAAACGTAAAAATAACTGGACAACAAAGAAATATAAAATACGATTTTATTTTTGTTAAAATATTTAATTTAATGCCAGTCGATGATGCAAGAAAATTACATTTAATTTCTTTATGTAAACCAGTAAAATGTAAATCAGTATTAATAAAATACGAAGAAATTTATAATAATATTATTCGATCGACTTAGTTGGTACCCAGCTATTAAATTTATCGCCATACCCTCGCCATTTAACTAAACTTTTGTTGCCGCGCTTTTCAATAACTTTTTCAATAAAAAAATATATCTTGTTCTGTTTTCTGAAGTTCTTGCTGGTAAAACTGCCAGCTATAGGTTCACCTAATAAATCTTTCAACGAGTATGTAACTGGTATTGTTAAAAGTACTTTATCAACAACAAATACTTCTTCACTCCAGTTATGTGTATATCCTTTCTCAAATGTTTTTTTCGTTAGAGAAATTCTAACTTATCACCAACTTTAAATTTATGTCTACGGTACATATTTTCGTTTGCTAATATTAGATTTGCAATCGCGTCGTTTGGCGACATTTTCTTTTCCCTAGCGAAAGGGATCTGTGTTTCGTGTTATTATACTCGTCAACAATTTTTTTGTAAATTGTCAATATATTTACTCGTATTTTTAGCTGTCAAATACTTGTGGATTTTTTCGTTGAGCGTGCGATTAAATCTTTCAACGATGACGCTTTTTCCCTCATTTCCTGTACCATATTTTTTAATGTTATTTTGTTCCAAAAACTGTTCAAATTTTTTATTAAAAAACTCTGCTCCATGATCAGTCCAGATTCTGTTTGGTTTTCTTTCTGTAGTTATTATTATTTGTTTTAGCGCATCAGTTATCGATGTCCCTGTTTTATCCGAAACGAGTATACTAAACGCGTATTTACTAAAACATCTACAACATTAAAAAGATATCTCTTTGGAGCGCCATCGGCGCCAACGTTAAATTGAACTAGATTTGAGACATCAACTAAATCTATCGCCCAGATATCATCAACGGCATTTGCGACAACTTTACGTCGCGGAAATATTTTTTTAGGTTTATGTAGCTCAGACGCTAGCGTCTCTGAGGCAAGATCATCATATAATTTTTTTTTCCGAGACCTAATTTATATTTTGCTCCAATAAAACCCTGGACCAGCCTTCGGTCAACACGTTCTCGCATATTTACAGGTTTCATATCACGAAGTTCGTCTAACATTACTTTATCGCAGCTGTGTTTATTTTGTTCGTTGTCTGGACGTTCAATATCTCTGTAGCAGATATCATGGCGCATTGCTATTGCGTCAACTTGATTGTAAGGCTCTTGTTCTGGCAACGGATTATCGTTTTCGTCAAGTTGTTTATCAAGAGGATTATAAGGTCCAGTATATTTATGGCCTGGCAATATCCAACCGCCTTTTGGTTTCGGCAATTTGCTAAGTAATTTATTTATATCTATACCTGTTTCAATCATTTCTCTGTTGTTGCATTTCTGACAATATGTAACAATCTTATTTTGCTCGAGACATATATCTCTATCACAATCGCACTCACATGTCATTTATTTATTAATCATCTACTAAAATAATTTCTGGATAACCCTCTCCGGACAAATTTGTTGTTGGCAAAAAGATACTTGTTCTTTTTCCACAGACTGCACACATACTTTTCAGCATTATTCTATTATTTTTTGTTTTTTCTGTTTTTTTATCTTTATTTTCTGTTTTAGTTTTACACTTAAGACAATATGTTGACATTATATATCAGTGAGTTTAGATAAAATTAATTGCAATCTCATCATTAGCGTGAGAAGGTTGTTTGTCAAATTGCAAAATAAACTTTAAAAAATCTGGATTTTCAGTCATCTGTTTAATGAACATTACGCAATAGTATCCACAAGCAAAATTTCCAACTGGTTGAATTTGATTAGACGAATAATTTATTATTTTTTTTTTACTCATATATTTTTTTATTGCGCCACTTGGTGGAATTCCGAACGAGTCAAAATAATTGTTATCAAAAACAGCTACCCAATGTGTACCAGATCCGTCATTGAAATCTTGTATATTTATAACACACGAACCTGGAGACGCTAGCGTCATAAGTTCATCTTTAGAATAAACTCCACTGAAATTTTTTACTTTTTTTAGTTTGTCAAGTATATCAAAATTACTTAAAGCGGCCGACTTCATCTCTTTGTTCCTGGCAACATTAGTCCTCATCCTAACAGAGTTGGTAACAGACTTCCCGCCAATCCTGCTAGTAATGGAGCTATTGGAATAAATCCACCTTTTCTCCTCGGTCGTGTCTTTTTTTTTTTTCGTCGTTGTCTTTCTTTTTGCTGGTTTTCGTCTGGGCATTATATATTTATCTTTAGATAAAAATTTTCTTTATTCCATGACCCTCAACTGCTTTTTTCGTTGCGCCAGATACTGCTCCAGATGCTGCTGCTAATCCTAATATACCAAGTACTGGCAAAATTTTAGGTATTAACGTTCTGGCCATTACAGATAGTGCCGGACCGAAGAAACCACCTTGTTCTGACATTGCAGTTATTTGTGCAGCACTTAAATTTAAAACAAAAGGTTTTTTGCGATCGTATTTATTTCCTTTTTTTTTGGTTAACATTGATTTTGTTAAAGTACCCGAAACACCTGCGTTAGGGTTGGCCTTTAATGAAACCTGCCTCTTCTTTGCAACAGCAGCTGATAATTTTTTAACTTGACCATCTGTCAGATATATTTCTTTTACAATATATTTTGTCATCTTATATTAAAGTTACAGATTAAACTTGTACCGACATTTTACCTCCAACAAAATCAATCGTAATAGTTCTGTCGCTGATCACTAACGCATATACATATAACTGCGCTGCTGGAACTGCTCCTAATGTTCATGTAATTTCAATATCAGCAGTTGAAATTGCATCTCTTTCATTTTGTTTACTAACATCAAAATAAAATATCGGATAAAGTGTGCGAAATTCCTCTATTGATATCTGAGATCCGTCTCCAACATCTTGATATTTTTGCAATGCGTCCATAAGATACATGTAAGGTCGAGTAACATTTTTATTAGCGTCATCTGCAAAATTACATTCTATCGCTCGCTCTGGGTATTGCTTTGAATTTATTCTAGCATATATTCGTCTAACATCAGCATTATCAAATATCGCATTATTTTGTTGTTGGTTAATACGTCGCGCTTGTTGCTGAAATACAACAAATAATTGCCGTGGCTTTTGTTCAGTCGACGTTGTTGTGGCTCGCCATGTGTAGTCTGTGGTATTTGGAACTGCTGTTTGATATATTTTATGTTGCTGAAAATAAATCTTCTTTGTGCGGTTTTTAAGAATATCATCTAATTCGAGCGATTTTGAAACTGTCGGTGTTATTCGTGGCATCCACAGAGCAAGTTTGTTTATGACAAATTGTAAATCAGCTCCACCAGCTCGAAATAAACAATCATTTTGTTCTAATCGATCTAAATTAAGTGTATGTTTAACTCCACGAAATACTTTATTGTAATCGCGACAAAAGCCAAATACTGTACTTAACGGTAACATCATTGTAATTTGACGTGATACTGCTGCAAGTGCCTTTCTCTTAGTATAACCCTCATTATAACGTTTATTTCTTACGCTAATTGCCCCGTTAACTAAATTTAACATTGCAACGCCGTCCGCAGCTGCACCTGGTGGTGTTATACCAAGATTATTACAAGCAGCAGTAAGTGAGACTCTTGTTGCGTCTTCATTAGCGGCTGCATCTGGCGCGGCTATACCAAAATTGGTAGCATTAGCAATAAGAAAATCTCTTACAATTGGAAAATCTGCAGCTGCATTAGCCCCATGTGTGAATGCTCCTTTTGAAATAAATTCTCCAGGTGCAGCTGCCCCAGCTCCAGTATCTTTAAACCACATCATATTAGTTGCAGTTGATTTGAAGTAATCATCGGAAAACGAAATAGTATTTAAGATTGTACTTGCAACTTGTAAGTGACTTGAAATATCTTCAACAGTTTGATTGGCCAGCTGATATCGAGCACTTTTAAATAAACACCAACCATCATTTATAAGAGCTACTTCTACATTAGCTGCAATTGCGGCAGGTGGAACAGCTACCGTCATAATCTGACCACGAACTTCTAACATTGCTTTATGAGGAAGCAGAAATACGTCATCGTCTCTAGTATTAAATGCTCTGACGCCAGTCTTATTAGGTTCGTTAGAATTTTCATCGAGATATTCAATATATTCAAATTCTGTTACCGTGTAGTCTTCGTCATAAATTTCTGCTAAATCGAGATAATTTTTTACAGACATTTTTTTGTTTATTAGGTTATACAAAATTATTGCTGATCATGTAGTGATTGGCGTTGTTACTTTAGATATTAATTTTTGTATAATTTGTTCTCCTTTCGGTGATAAAAGTTTTTTTGTTGTTGTTATCATTGCGCGTTGGGTTTCTTTTGTTGGTGCGATTTCTGAAATAGCTTGTTTTATTGTCGGTCTTTTTTTTATCAGCTATTTTTGTCCAACAGCAGTTCCAGCAGCAGATGCAGCACCAGTTGCAAAAGCTTTTGATGCGTCAAGTGCAATTGGTGCAACTTTATGAGCTATTCCCGGAACATTTTCTATAATTTTAGCAAATATATTTCCCAAAAATCCTCCTAATATTTTTCTTCGATAAACTTTTTTCTGTTTCATTATATCTGAGGTTGTATAATTTTATTACCAAATCTTTTAGAAAATATGTTTATTTTGTTTGCGTAAGTGTAAATAATAAGTAACAATTTCATTGTTAAAATACAGTTGTCGTCCAGACTGATCTGTCAATTGCATATTTACTTCTGTTATTTGATTTTCAACGTTTAACGGATAATAAATAACTTGACGTGGACTAATTTGCATAAGAGAACCTGGTGGAACGTCTGGTGAAAAACTGTATATTGTTTGTCCTTTACTACCTTTAGCTGAGTAAGGTCCAGATGCAATAGAGCAATTTACTAATATTGCGTTTACATCAGTTATATTTACTGGCAGTTCACTGTCATACGTCATGGGATTATCACGATTAAGAGAAATATAATGTTTATACTCAAATCCTATCAGTGGCGCGATACTTTTTGATGAAGTAAAATCGATAAACATACCTTTCTTTATTGTTATTCTAGCTCTTAACGTGTTATAATTTGGTGTTAGCTCAAAATCATTAGCTTCACCTTCATTTTTTGTTATAAGTTCCTTCATTATTTTATTTAAATCAGTTACGTTGTAGGCTCCTTGTGGAATTGTGACTGTTTTCCAAACAGAAGGATTACGTAAATATAAAACAGGAACAGTAAATGTAAATTCATCGTTAATTCCAGTTTTTACATTAGCCATAGCATGCCAACAAGTACAGGAAATTAGTCCAATTTCATATTGTTTTTCACGATCTAGTTCTATTGGCGGAATATACTTTACATAAAATATGCGCTATCTTTATCAGATTGGCTAGAGTCTAGTAATAATGTTGCTGACATCTATTATTATATTTCTATAAAATTAAATCGCCGCAATTAAATCGCAATGTAAAGTTTCGTATTCGTCAGATGTTAATAAATTTTCCGATCTCAAATTATCAAGTATGTCAATAATTTCATTGTCAATTTCAGCACCAACATTTCCAGCTTCTTTTGATGATATCAATAACATTAATCTGCCAATCATTTCAGTAACTGATGAAAATATTCTAACTCCTTTTCCAGTTTTTTCTTTTCTATATTCTTTTACTCGACGTTTATCTTCATCAAGAGCTTTCCTTCTAAAATCCCACCCCTTACCAAAAGTTTTTGTTCTATTGGCTTGTGCTGTTTTTTCAACTACTATAGCAATAATACCATATCTCATTCTATCATAAATTTGAAGCATATTTTCCTCTTCTATGGTTGTGTTTAACTCATTTTTAGCAGCAGCACCGTCTCTTATCATTTCATTTAAATTATCAATAAGTTTGTTAAATTCAGCATCATTCCATTTACTTATATTATCAAGTTTTTTTATTTCTTTTTTCTTTAAAAATTCATCATATTCATCCTTTGTTATCTCATTATTTGCTTGTTTTATATACCATCGTCTTTTATCTTCAACTTCCATAAACATTACCGTCAACTCTCCGACTCTTTCTTGCTCCTTTTCAATATCTTCTACTTTTTCTGATAAATTTGTTAAAATATTTTTAATCTCCCATGTGGTTAAACCTGTTAATCTTCTTTGAAGCGCTAGTGGATTATTTATTAGCTGATCTAGTGCAGCTTGTCTTGCAGCAGGATCAGCTATATTTGCTACAAGTGACTCAGCTAATCTTCTTTTTTCTTCTTCAGATCTTTCAATAGTTCTTCAAGCAGCTGCTTCTTGTTGTTCTTTAACTAATCCGAGTAAACCTTTGTCTTGTAATTTTTTAAGTTCTTCTTCTGATAGTGGTTTAGTTTCAGGTTGTTTTCCAAGTAAAGCCTCAGTAACTGGTTTGAGAGCGGCGGCTGTTGTTTCTGCTGCAGCCACTTGGCCACGTCGTGCTTGTTGGATTATCTGCCTAAGTTCAGCTTTAGATTTAACAAGTTGTTTTTAGATTTTCTATATGTTTTCTGTACTTTGCTTGTCTTTCCATTAATTATATCCTATTTTCTATAAAAATTATTGTAGATATTTTTCAATACAACAGCGAAACATTTTACTCGTATCATTTGTTAATTTATCAAACAAACAAAAAAGTCATATTTATTTGCCGTCGCTTTATGATATAATTCAATAAATTTATCTTTTGTTACATCACCACATTGTTCGTTCGCGATATTTCTAACATCGACATTGCCAAGTCCTGGAAATAATATAAAACAACCAGTATTTCGCCGAATAAATCTATCAACATTATAAAAACCTTGGGCGAGATAAATAGAATTACATTTCTTATTACGTGATAATGAAAAATATGATCTTATTTTATTCATTTCCTCGTTGTTTAGCGGAATATCATCAAAAACAACTATCTTGTGTTCGGACGAATCAAGTTGATTGACTGGAACAAGTTCTTCTGGTTGTTTGATAATAAAAAATCTTCATCAGCCTCAAGATCATCACGAAGTTTGTCATTATAATTGTTAAGTAGCTCGTACTTATCCTGTTGTGGATTAATTGTGTAAATATAAACGCGATCGTAGTTAAAATTATCTCCTAGAAGTAAATTCATAAGCAAGTTTGTTTTCCCAGATCCAGTTCTTCCAACAATAAGATAATGACAATCTGGAAGTTCGTTTTCATGTTTATGTTTCACCAACCGCTCTGTATCAAAGTTTAATATCGACGATTTTGCCATTATTGTTATACAATTTTATGTTATATAAAAAAATTGTCAGACGATAAATAAATAATGAGCTATTATACAAAATTTGGAACATTAGTAGGAGATTCATCGGCTGTAAGTACAACAATAACAGATGGTAAGGTTGATTTATCAGGTTACCTGAAAAAATCCGGCGACACAATGACGGGAAACTTGTTTATGTCAAATCAACGAGTACTAGATTTAGAAACAGATTATCCACCAATAAATGTCGTTAATACACAAGCTGTTACTTATGCACAACTTAAATTAGTCGACAATAATAAACTAGATAAATCTGGTGGAATTTTAAGCGGTAAGTTAGATATGTCAGGAAAAAAAATTATAAATTTGGAGACCATGTATCCACCAGTAAACTTAAATCAAACTCAAGCGGTAAGTTATTTGCAGTTGAAGTATATTGATGATAACAAACTTGATAAAATAGGTGGGACAGTTACAGGTAATATCAACATGTCAGGAAAAAAAATTATAAATTTAGAGATTGTATATCCGCCAGAAAACTTAAATCAAACACAAGCTGTAAGTTATGCACAACTAAAATCTGTTGACGATAATAAGCTTAACAAAGCCGGTGATACAATGACAGGTGACCTGTCCATGTTATATTCAAAAATAACTGGATTACCAGTAACCTCATCATCTGATAACACTGATGCTATTAGTTATGCTCAATTAAAAGAAGAACTTAACCCATATTTAAAGAAATCCGGTGGACCGATGTCAGGAAATATAAACATGAAAGCCAACAAGATAATGACGAATTACGTTCCAGTTAACCCTAACGATCTGACAAATAAAGTGTATGTTGACAGTCTGTTTAGTAGTGTAAAACGAACCAAAAGTAATGTTGGGTATATTCCAATATTGTTTAAGTCAGCAGTTGGATTTGAGGTAAGCGCATCATCGTTTTATCCTGAAAATTATCCTTATTACGCTTTCTCTGATAGACACGAGTGGACGACCAACGGAGAAATTGAAAATTGTTGGATCAAAATCAAATGTCCTACTGCAGTTGCTATTTGGCAATTTCATTTGCGAGGCCGATTAAATCCTAGCGTTGGTCGAATTTATAATTGGCGATTGGAAGGATCAAATGATGATATTAATTGGGCAACATTGTATAGCACAACAGACACTTACATTTCAACAACACAATATTTTACGATTCCGACTGAAAACACTGTTAACAAGTACTTGTATTTTCGAGTTTATGTTATTGCTGCTGAACGTCCGTTTCCAGGACTGACAGCATTTCAAATATACACACTCGATGATCAAATTTAATCTAATGCTATAAAATAATGTCAGAACCATCAATTATAACCGTTGCGAAAGAATTTTATGATAATATTTTTAACCCTAAAATAATGTTGGAGCTGTTAATAACATGGCAAAAATGTTACAAGGTTTGAAAAAACTTGGCATCGAATCATTAGACAATTCAACATTGCCAGGAAATTCTGCTAATTTTATTCGCGTTATGCATATGCGAGGACCACAACTGAAAAAAGCAATAGAAAACTTTGACATTATAAGCAGATACTGTCATCCTGATGATTGTCTAGAAGAACAAAAACAAGTTGAAATTATACTTAAAAAAAAAATATTACTCGAGCTTGATTGGTATAACATAGATTTGATAATAAAATCAGACTTAATAAAAGCACGAGTTTATAGTGGAAGAACACTGGAAGAAAGACGAATAAACGAAAATCATACTCCTCTTGACAAACTAGCGGAAACTAAGAAAATAAGAATAAAAAGAAACAAAAATGTATATGATAGTTTTTCAAAACGACATATTTTTAAACATCTCGGTATGTACTACAATGACAAAGAAACCTTGATTAAAATCGTTACTATGACGTCAGACGCAGAGTTAATTATTAAAGTGTACGCAAACGCAATTTTGCCAATGATACGTAAAAAAGACCCAGAATTTGATCCGATTATTGTTAACAAGTCTCTAAAGATAATTAAAACTTTAGACGATGAAATTAGTAATTTTAGTGATGATGAGCGAGAAAAGTTTTTTGAATTAGTCGATCAAACAAAGTTGGAAGTAAAGTCTGATTCTTATTATGATATAAGTGAAGAAGACGATATTCCATTCCCATCATTACAGTACTCTAGACAATTGTCACTACGAAATTATTACAACGAAATTAAAACAATATTCACAAAACCATATGAAAAATTAATGTTAAAGTAGCTTCTGCTGTTGGTCTTCTTGCAATTGAACTAGATAAGCTTAAAAAATTAATGTTAGCAAATTTCGTAGTCGCATATGCAATTATCAGACAACATCTTGTTCTCAAAAATTTCACGTTAGATCAGTTGAGCTTAGTTTTAGGGTATATTGATGAAACAGAAATCGATTACAGTAATTTTGTGAATAAAACAGATTTGTACGAGAGTGAAGTAGGAAATAGTTTTGATTCATACGCTTGGTTAAAGAAACAATATGTACTAACAGATGAACGATATAAGAATACTTCGTCAGATGTTTATGACAAATACAGAGAGTTTATAGCTGATCCTAAAAATAATAAATTCCGCGAGTTTCTCGATTCGATTGTTGGTGCTAGAACTTTTGTCTTTGTATTAAATATTGTATAATGAAAAAACAAATCATCGATTTCAATCACATATCAGAAGAAATTCCAAAACAAGATGTTGACGCATTAATAAAATATTATAAATTTTATCATAAAAACCTATGGTGTGTAAAAGAATGTTATAAATACTACCGTAGAATACTTCGAGTAATATCATATTTACCATTGTTAATGACTAGCTCTGGTATAATCTCAAGTGGAGCATTATTAAATCCGTTTTTGTTAATAATATCTGGTGTCGGTGTCTCTCTTTCAACACATGTAAAAAAAATTGAACCTAAACTTGAAACAAAAAAAATTCTTGTAAAACAGCAAGTATAACTTACAAAAAATTACTAGATCAAATACGATCTTATTTGCGAGGTGTAAAATATGATATGAACGATTTAATACGTGAGTTTCGTATTATTGACAGTATGTTAACAGATATTCTGCCAATGAGAGTCAGCAGATATGAAAAAGATTATCATAAAATATGGGTTACAACAGTAGTAGATGTTTAATTTTGTACAGCTTTAAAAATATCATTCATCAACCATATTGTCAATAAATATCATTGGATCATCTGACCAACCTCATCTCAGAATTTAGGGGGTGAGTGTTCTGGTCTAGAATCCCCTTTGGGTTTCAAATTATCATCATTTTCTGAGATAAAAATTTGTTGGTGGGTGGTTTTTTGAGGGAGAGGTGGTCTCTGAGGTGGTGAAAAAATGTCATAATATATTTATTCTTAAGGGGGTGGGGGTTTTCTGAGCTAAAACCCTCTTTGGAATAAAAACCTCATATACATCTACTACTAACTCTCTTTTTGAGTCGAACTTGCATCGCTGATTTACCGCGTAAATATGCTATGGTTGCATAAAATTCTGTCAGTTGGAGAGTCCGGTTTATGTCTACATTTTTCTATGACCAAGGGTGAGTTCATTTACTTCTGTAAGTTCACATTTAAACCACGCTTGTATATAGGGTGGATTCCATGCTAAATATATACTGCCCCTCCACTCCCATCCCCGCTATCATCTGATAAATACACGTAGTTTTACTTGATGTTATTGTTCTTGTCTTGGGTGTTTTAGCCATTTTACATGTTATGATATGTTATACTTGACATAACAAACCCCTGTAGAGGTAAATTGGCCATATTGAATCAGACGAGACCATTTTCCCCCAGTTCCCTTTCGCGAGTCGAATCAAAAAAATGGCGGCCAAGAATGTTCATTCAAAACAAAAAAAATTCCAGAAGACAGGGTTAGAAACGTTTTCCCACAATAATTTCATGGCCATATATGGACCAATCAGAATCAAATAAAGTGAAATTTTAACGTGTGGTAATATCAAAAATATGAAACTGCACATACTATATGAAAATTGTACCGACTATGTGATAAATGTGTGTGGGTGTGTGGTGTGTGTGTGTGTGTGTGTGTGTGTGTAAACCATCAAAATTTTTTTGATGGATGTGTACAACGGTGAAACGTTTGTATTTGATATCATGTTACAAAATATGTGACAACCTACTCCTTTTTAGTTTCATAAGCATGATTTTACATCAAGCTTTTTAACGCCTTAATATTTTACCATTCAAAATATTAGCACTGTTATCCCACTAAGAAAGAAAGACCTAATTTGTCGGGGTTTGGATAGCGTATTGGTAGCACACTCAATTCTCTGATTTGCAATCCGGGTTCGATTTCGGTAACAGCATTCAAGAATGCAATGTCATTGCTCATCCATGGTCAGTGATTTTAACAGAGCGTTCGATTTTATCCATGAGAAAGAGTTAAGTGGGCCACGGGTGTCAGAGTGGTCTACAGTGCTCGCCTTTACTGATCACTGGCATCTCACTTCTGTCCACGTTGGTTCAAGTCTCGTGCTCGACCAATGTGGGTATATGATAAAGCTTGCCAGTAGCTTTCCGTGCGTCAGTGGTTATTACCGGTGGTTTTCCGGGTTCTTCCTCCACCAGTTATACTGGCCGCCATGTATAACCTATCTTGCGCCGAGAAATGGCATTGAATCCAAAACAAACAAAAAAAAAAGAAAAAAAAAAAGAGTAGGCCGATAATCAGCCCCACATCGACGATGATCCGTACTGGAAGCTTAGGGGGCTTATATTGCCTATACATTAAAATGTGCAACTATTTGCAGATAGTCTCATCTGCACACCTCGGTGTACATTTTATACACTTACGATATTGCTCGCGGCTGGTGAGTTACCGCCGGTTGGGCGATGTATACATAATATTTCCGGATCAAATCTTGAAATTAACATTAGGCCGCCATCTTTGTTGGTTTATAGCTTCAAACGGGAGTTCTCTGTTGAATAGGATCTATGGGTTATATCACCAAACGGCAAATTAACATTATACCTCATTTTATCGGTTTTATTGCAACAAGAGGAAAATAAAATAAGGTCCTACTTCTTTTGGTTTATAGCGTCAAACGGGAATTCTCTGTTGAAATCGTATGTGGATTAAAGGTGTCCAACGGAAATTAACCATTAGGCTTCATTTTTTGCGGCATTATGACTTCAAGGAGAAGTTAACATTATCCTTCTATCTTTGTGACTTTATAGCGGCTAAGTGAAATCCTATGCAAAAATAGTCATAGATATTTCATAGATATTTCCTTTAATAAATTCGGTATGAAGCTCGAGGGATGTATTAGAAATTTTGGCTGACCTATAATTAGGATTCTCACCGGCAGCAAGTTGTATTTCAAAAATACTGAGTATCAAGTCAGGTAAATTTTCATTTATCAGTTTTAACAAATGTTAAAGATTTGCCAGCACGGACTTACGTCTATTTACATTGCATTGCTACATTTCATGTGAGGAGTGAAATTGTGGCTGTTGGACGGGAACTATTTTCAATTTTTACCAATTAACTCTCAGCAAATTTGTCATAAAAATATTCAGTGTCAAGTGACTGCCCTGTCTGTTTGGTTGATAAGTATATGGGCAGAAACTGTGTTGCAAGGTTAACGTCATTATGATGCACCTTTGATTTTTCAGTAGTCAGTTTATTAGAAAATGGAAATAAATTATACAGGTCTTAAAAATGCAAAGTGACTCTCTTCAAAGTTTAAAAAAAGTCTGAACTTGAATTACATCGAAGTTGTGAATCGTATACTTTGGGTAGACTTTTACGATAAACTGGGGGAGGGGGGAGAGTAAAATCAAGGATAAAATTTTTTATAAAAAACTTACACTGTGGGAGTTTGCCAATATATTTTTCTCTGGCCTCAGATGGAATTTAACATGGTGGGGCTTTCTAGTCTCTGTGGGAATTTAACTTCATGGGACTTTCTAGTCTCAGTGGGAATTTAACATGGCATGGCTCTCTAGTCTCAGTGGGAATTTTACGTGGTGCGGCTATATAGCCTGTAATGAGATTTAACATGAAGATGGCAAGCTAGTCTCTAATGGGAGTTTAAAATGTGGGTCTCTTTGGCATCTAACGGGAAATGTAATGTTAAATCTTCCTCGTACTAACCAATGCGTCTGACCGACAGCCATTCATCTACTGACCACGCAGAGTAGGACATTAAAGATAGGGCATTAAAGACAGATTTTAAATCCCTTATCAACAAAATAAAACCCTATTCCCCTGTAACGCCCATACTCTCCTCTCAAAGACAAAACTGACACTTCCAACCACCCTTTTAGTTCCTAGAATCCTAGAATCCTTTCTAAAGAGTGAGAGACACAGAGAGAGAAAAATAAAGAAAGAAACAAACAAAGAGATATGATAAAATGTGTGTGTGTGTGTGTGGCTTACTAAGCTGAGTGGAGATTGCAGTTTTTCTCATAAAGTTGATCTTATCGAATTCCAGGTAGGTGATCGATAGGAATCAATATATACTAAATCTTTGTTATGCTTGGTACATTTCTTGTAAATTTGAAGGTATTCGTTTTCACCATAAGGGTAATCGGAATCTAATGCTCCACTGGGTTCAATAACAACAGTTAAATTTCTTATATCGTAATGCTACCTATGGATCACTAAAAAGTTGTTTCTTCCTCAAAAATAAATCTTTTTCTTTCTCCAGACTTCTGAGTAAAGGATTTATTTCTGACCCTAGACACTTTTGTGTGTCATTGATCACTGTAATAGACTCTTTCATCTTTATAAAATTTCTCCTCGTAGATTTCCCAAAGTCCACATAATTGAAAAAAATATGGCGTTGTATTCCAAAGTGAAGTTGTTCAATTTCTTTGATTTCTAAATTCAAACGTCTCTTTTGGTAGTAAGCCGATAAAGTATTATAAAACCACCTACGCCCCTAATGTTGCTGCATGTTTTTGGACTAAAATTCCAGACGGTAAAAATCAAAACGAGTGCAAAAGCAACTCAACATCTTTCCACGTTCTACTATAATCAAGGTACACAATTTTGACAGAGATGAAATAAACGTTCTTCAGTACACTTGTGGGAAGCACAATCAGTCATGTAGAAGGTAGGGATGTGAATGTGAATTTTAAAAAAATGTGAACAGGTTCAGAAGCTTCCCAGCAATAGAAATAAAAAATAAATCCTTTGTGTGGTCCTGTAATGGGGTCTAATCGGAATTTAGCACATCATTGTTAGTCCATAAGCTTAATTTGTGTGGTTCAGTATGAGGTTTCACGCACATTCTGTATTACACCTTTAAATCGTAGATTTAACTTTGGGGGCCAGCATGGGGCCTAACGGAATTTAGCATCACGCCCTTAGCCAAAAGATTTAAAATGCGTAGATCGAACGTAGGTCTCTATAGTGGCCTACAGGAAATGCAATGTTAAAACCACATATGCCATCCAACACTCCGTTATCTAATATTCAGCAACTACTTATATATTATCCACCGCTCAGTTATCTACAATCCAATACCCCCATTTATTATGGATCACTCCATTTGGAGTCACCATCACCGAGTATTTTACCATCCAAAACAGTCATCACCGTGTTATTTACTATCCACATCATAATGCATGTGTGTCTATTTGTCTGTGTGCGTGTGTGTGGGCGTGGTTGTGGTTGTGTTTGAATATCTTATAAAATACTTTTTAAACAAAACAATACATATCAACACTTACTTTCTTAGTATATTCCCGTGAATAAGAATCATAATACAATTTCAAAACACGTCACAAAAGAACATTTCTGTTCTTTTACTGTCGTTCATTTTTGCATTTCTTTAGTGGAGTGGATTTTTAAACTGATTTTCTGCTTGTCTTTCTTTGAATTTCTTTGCTACAATGGGGTCTTCTTCTGTTTCTTCTTCTCTTGCTTCAGAAATGTTTTCTTTTATCTCTTTTTGTTTCCCTTTCTTATGACTCTGTGTTGACCAACGTCCTTTTTCTTGCCAGTGATAACATATTGATATACTTTTGTCAATCTTTTCTCCTGTCTTGGAGGTTCCTTTACTTTGACACTGTATACATTCTGGAACCCAACGTCCTTATTCTTGGCAGACGTAACACGTACTGTCACCTTTAGTTTTACAAGAGTAATCCGGAAAACATATTTTTGATTGAATCTCTTTTAATCTCTAAATAGAAGTGTCACCTGTTGTGGCTCTTCCATCCTGACAGATTAAAACTGCATTAATATTTGAATGTATTCTCGTGGTCTATCTATCTATCTATCTATCTATCTATCTATATATATATATATATATATAT